>CANNZV010000469.1:0-280003 GCA_947561585.1 Caprella mutica | reverse complement strand
GTCTAAGGGTCTTATTTCATTCGCCAAATGTCATTCGGCCATATGTCATTCGGGCTTGTCATTCGGTCAAATGTGATAATTCGGTCAAATGCGACAATTCGGCCAAGTGTCCGCACAGTGTAATTCGTATATATGTGAGGAACATAAATAAAAGCTAACTGATAAACATACACAGCAGTCAATTCTGAACATTGAGCTGCCTAACTCAGCGGTTCCCTATACCCTTTTGTTCAGGGACCCATGAATAGAAAACGGTTTCAACTGTGGACCCGCTGTGATAAAATATGATATTAGCGGGTATACTTTAATACATTTCATCAAACTGATAATTCAAATTAAAAGTGAGATATCAAAACTAAGAATGTACCAAAAAGTACATCAGTATAACACTTTCTACTTAGTAATTATTAACTACTAGTGATTGATAATTATATTGATTTTAAAGAGTTGTACTACTAGAAAAATATGAAAACTTATAGCTAAATTAATTTATAAAGTAAATGAATTGAACGCAAAATGGTTTAAGACTTAGTGTTGCTGTTTAAGCTGTGGACCACTTATAAGTCTAACCAGATGGTATATAATTTTCAGTTAATGACTAAATTAATGAACTGAGTTCAAAATATCCCTATCCAGTTACAGATCCACTTTATTCCATATTCCGTTATTAACTTTAAGCATACTATATTTAATTATTTAAAGCATACAATATGCAATAATTCCCTCAATACTATAATCATATGCATTTTGGTCCAGCATATATGCCATTGACTTTTTGCATTTTTATACAGCATATAAATCTCTAGAGCAGGGATCGTCATATATTATGACAAAATTTATGCATATTTTATGCTGCATATTGTCACATCCCTATTTATTAATTACGGTACAGGAACATTGGATGGAAATCAGTCATAGAAGTTGAAGCTATTTTTCAATTAATATCAGAAGAAATTAATTCGAAGAATGCAATCGAACGTCACATGAAATAAAGCTCTCTACTTATATAATATATGAAGCGCTTGCAATATGTTTTTTCAATTAGAGTTAGCAGCATTGGAATTCAATAAAAAGTATTATACATCTGTGTTCTCATTAGTCGTTTGGAATATTTTATTGATATGGAAAGCAATATATAATTTAACTATTATGTATGAATTAAATGTTATGTAATTAGGAATTTATACTCATTTCGTAATGCTAATATGACTATTTTGGGTCTAGATCAATTGGTCCCCGGTCAAATGATCCCTGGTCATTTGATCCCAGTACCATTTGATTCTCAGTCAAATGAAACCCGGTCATTTGATCCCCGGACCATTTGATTCCCGGTCAAATGATTCCCGGTCATTTGATTCTCAGTCATATTTTCCGTTTATACACCTACTATTCATTTATTATCTGTGTATATATTAATTAATTAACATATAATTGAAAAATGTACCTTACAGTCGATTAAGTTTTCTTAAGAAATTAAATAATAAGAGTAAAAATAGCTAACCAGAAATATAAAAAAAATATTCATATAAGAAGTACCAATATATGCTTTCAAATTTACATTCCGGTAACAATAAATAATCAGTGGCAAAATCCAATGTACAGATATACCCCACACTTATTATCATTAACTCGCACATATAACAAATCAAATAAATCAGGAGCATGTCTCGTAATTATTTCTCCTGGTATAGAAACAAATAGAGGAGTAACATTTGACAATTTTATCGGTAGTTTCAGTTAAGTTTTTTGCCGTAACTATTACAATTATTATCATCATGCAGGTGGGATAGACCAAAAATAAATTTATGGTAAATATTTGAGTAACCTATTTACCATAAAATGGTTTTCAATTTATCCCACTTACATGGAAATAATGTTTGTAATTGTTACGGAGAAAACATCTTAACTAGGTATATTCACTTAGCTTGCTAATGAACCAATCAATAACTGGCTGATATTTCCTATCACCTGTAACATGTTTTCTAACTAGTTGTAAATCTAAATCATTTTTAAATCGAAAATAATTAATTTGCTGCGGTAATAAGTTCTAGCTGTTTGAATTCTGTTAATATTTTCATAGTATATAAAATTTATTATATAAATAGTAGATGCCAATTTGTTTAACAAGTTTTATTTATTATTTAGATAGTAAAATCCGATTTTTATATAGAAATAAAGATCGTAATAAATTATTGTATTCTAAATATATGAGCAAACAAAAAATATGACTGGGAATCAAATGACCGGGGACCAAATGACCGGGGACCAAATGACCGGGGATCAAATGGTATGGGAATCAAATGACCAGGGACCAAATGACCGGGGATCAAATGGTATGGGGATCAAATGACCGGGGATCTAATGACCAGGGAACTTTTCACCAGGAATCAATTGACAGGCCACCGACTATTTTGAATTAAATAAATTACTATCAGTCTTATCTGTAGATTAGATTTATATTTCATCGGAACATTGATGACTTCATTCATAAAAATACATAAAATAAATCTTAGTATTATCTATAGAGAAAATTTTAATTATCATGAGATAAGGATATCATATGATAAGAATTTTATATAAGATAGGATAAGAAAAGTTATGCAAGACAAAGAATATTAGTAAAATCAGATGATAATTCTAGTAGTCATAAGATGAGTGATATGTTTGCAGGTTTTCAGCGCCTTGAATAGTGCCCCCTTTCGTAGAGAATTATTAGCCTATCTCCTTTGTTTTGGATGGCAATATATCATAAGTCTTGAAGGAAGTCGCTCTTTACCATAGCTATAGGGACTATATATTCGCTTTTATTAAGATGCAAATGTGGTCCATCAGTCTATTGAGAGGTTGTTTCTGAATTATGATGGCATTATTATATTTATCTATTGCATATTGTGAGGTATGTATGAACATTGATAAAAAATTTTAGATAGAAAATTCCATATCCAGTCCCAATATATGAAAAATACAAGTTTTTAATATCGATGAAATTTTTTTTATGTATATAGGCATACCTATATTCATCTAATGATATAAATATCTACAAATTGAATATGGCAACAGGAGTATTCGTCATGGTCTGAAGGGCTGTAAGAGCATATAAATCAAAACTGATTAAAACTTTACATTACATTTTCACACATGTAGCTGCAAGTTAAGATATGTTTGCACGTAACTTTTCACTTTGGATGTTACCAAATCAAATGTTTCCACTTTCTGCCCCTCTCGAGAAAAAAGCTTTGATCGTTTGCCTGCTGAGGGAATTGATAGGATAAAATTCCATCGCAGTTGCAATTCGATTTAATTGGAAGTTCCATCGAAATGCAATTAACATCTGCTATTCGAATATATGCATAAGATTCAAATATCAAATTGGTTGGATTCAATCGATGCCTTCTTTTTATCAACTTTGATATACACGATGTAGAATTGCTTTAATCTGATTTTATTGCGAGTACAAAATAATACAGTAAAATTCATAAGTTATGAAACTCTGAGTAATGAAGAACCTGAATTATGAAATGCACCTGAGTTATGAAGTATTTTCTTTGTCTAAATTATAGAAAAATATATTTTAAATTCGTATCAGTTTGCCCTCAATAACCATAGTTTTCTTTAAGATTTCAATCATAGAAAACTATCAGTGCCACTGAGATATGAAGGAACAAAAACTTCATACCTCAATAGTTTTACTGTATATGATGATTTAACCATCACACTATCTTCATGACATTTGAAAAAATGTCTACAATGTAACCAATTTTGAATCCAGATACCTGGAGCTGGTGAAATGTTTTTTATGTTCTATTATTTGAAGAAAATGTTATGATTTATCTTTATCTACAATAATTCAGAAAAGAGATATAAATAGTATAACGAACCAATAATCAAATACATAGATACATTTTTAAATTAAAAAAAAATGTTATTTGATATAAATGAAATCAATTATACTGTACAACTATAGCAAAATCTTTTTCAGTGAAATTATAGTGTATAGTGATCAAATTTTTTAGTCTGCCATGAAAGGCCATCAGTTTTTTAGAAAAATAATGGCCGTATTAAAGGTCCTCTCCAAGCAATTTTTTTATTGCTTCAATCAACGAGGCTAATGTTTCTTATCATTTTACTGCAAACCTTATCGAATTTGATAGCCTATTTTTATTTTTGTATGCTTTAAAAGATATTTATAATCAAGACTCTACAATACCTATTTTACTTCCGACTTTCTAATTTTCAGTCTGAAGAAAGAGAATGTACACCATTTGTTTTGATTGTCAACTAGGTATCAGGTTTAATAAATTCATTTAATATTCGTGTAAAGGTATAGTAATATAGAAACGTTTATATACTTTAGGAAGCAATTAATATTTCAAACGAAAGACGAAAAACGCATGTTTTGTTTATAAAATTCTAATTGGAAATCAAAACAACAAAGAGTGTACAATCTTCTTCTTCAGCGTCAGGTTATGTGATTCGTACAATTGTTACACACAGAGTATTAAAAAATTTAAAAGCAAATAATAAAATATACACTGAACTGAATTGTAGACCTTAGATCTATATAATGATCGTTGACCTTAGATATATATAATGATCGTTGACCTTAGATCTATATAATGATCGTTGACCATAGATATATATAATGATCGTTGACCTTAGATCTATATAATGATCGTTGACCATAGATATATATAATGATCGTTGACCTTAGATCTATATAATGATCGTTGACCTTAGATCTATATAATGATCGTTGACCTTAGATCTATATAATGATCGTTGACCTTAGATCTATATAATGATCGTTGACCTTAGATCTATACAATGATCGTTGACCTTAGATCTATATAATGATCGTTGACCTTAGATCTATATAATGATCGTTGACCTTAGATCTATACAATGATCGTTGACCTTAGATCTATATAATGATCGTTGACCTTAGATCTATATAATGATCGTTGACCTTAGATCTATACAATGATCGTTGACCTTAGATCTATATAATGATCGTTGACCTTAGATCTATATAATGATCGTTGACCTTAGATCTATATAATGATCGTTGACCATAGATATATATAATGATCGTTGACCTTAGATCTATATAATGATCGTTGACCTTAGATCTATACAATGATCGTTGACCTTAGATCTATATAATGATCGTTGACCTTAGATCTATATAATGATCGTTGACCTTAGATCTATACAATGATCGTTGACCTTAGATCTATATAATGATCGTTGACCTTAGATCTATATAATGATCGTTGACCTTAGATCTATATAATGATCGCTGACCTTAGATCTATAATATTATGTAATAAATTCATTTTTTCCATGAGCCTGGAGAGGACCTTCATATCCACAGTGAAAATGTATTAATTGTAGAAGCTACTTCCTTACTCAGGACATAACATTCACTATACATGATTTTATTGTTGAGGAGTTCTACTGTACCTACATGTTAAAATCTCTAACAGACATTAAAAAAAATCCCATGTAATTGTAGACCAAATCGTATTTTTAACGGCTTAATTACAATTAACATGTTTACAGAATTTATAGTAGTCGGAATATTGAATCTAAATGAAGATATTAATGATGCTTATATATTGTAGAACATTTTAGTAATTTTCTGTCTAAAATTATTATATGAATCTTATTATCAATTTTCTAAATTATTTACTAAAAAGAATTATTCTATTTTCTCCCTTTAGTTTCGAGAATATAAATTAAGTATTTAATGAAAGTCTACAATTTTTTCATTTTGAAACTAAGTACTGATACCTATTTGTAGAGGGGAGAGTGCCCCCCCCCCCTCTAACATCATTAAACAATCATGAAGTCTCCAGTACAACAAACTAGCGGAAGAAAGGCTACATTAAGGTCATTTACGTTGCGAGTTAAATGAATGAAGATTACTTTGAAACTGTCAGCGTAAATGGCCGTAATGTAGCTTGTTTTATCCGCTAGTTTGTTGTACTACACACTTCATGATTGTTTAATGACCTGGCAGGGAGGTTTGGAGGGAGAAACACTACCTATACAGATATGTCAGACTGTCAGTATGTGATTTGGTAATAAATAAAATGAAGGTTTTCCCCAAGCTTGATGAAGGAGCTAAAGGGTTTTAAAAACGCGCTGCGCACTCTTAAGAGTGCGCAACTCGTTAAATTAAGTTCACGAGGAACTTAATATTTTAATCGTAGATTTAGAAATTGGAGAATTTTTACACGAAATCAAAGTATGTGTTTTCCGATAGGAAATCTGGCTTTAAATCTCCAAAGTATCTATTTATTACTGCTATTTTATTGCTGAGTAAGAATCTTTTGCTGCAATTCACTGTGAGAAGTTACCGATAAGAATTCAACTTTAAACCATCGCTGATAAAAGTTTGATTAATATATCTTTCATTGGTGGTGGAGCATCGCGCAAAATGCGACCCCGAAAAGTTGCCAGGAATGTCCCAATAGCTGTATAATTCCAATCTTCAGGATCCCTTTTAGTGTTATTGTTTGGAAGAGTGTTTAGGCGGGGTTATTTCGGGTTTAAAGGTTAGCGAATAAAAGGAAAATAGCGCAGGCAGAGGTACTCAAGGCAACACAATGATGCCATCAAGTGATCATTTCTTCAGATATGAGATCTGGTCAATGCTCTTTAAAATTTAATGAGCTGCTTTCACCATAGCAGTGATTGCTTTCCAAATAGCGCTCTCAAAATGGATCATTATACTTCGGGTAAAATAAAAATTTTAAGAGTGGATTGGTATTAGATTGACATTTATTTATAAAATGGTGTATTTGAAATTTGATCGATTGTGTGTTTGTATGACTTATTTCTTCACTTATTTGCGGATTCAATTTAACAATTGTGATCAAGGTGACAATAGGATTTCAAGTTTAGTACTTGGGTAAGTTCCAACGAACGGAGAATTTTTCTATCATTTAAGAAAATACTTTTTTTTAAGTGATCGAAAATGTGGAACTCTACGATAACTCGGGACTTAATCTCAGTGTGTTATAATGATATTTATTGTCATTTAAATCGCTTATGTAAATACCAATCACTTGAATTGGGAAAAAATCAGTATATATTATATTACACATTTTTTTCTGTTCGAGTAATCTTCTTTGATTAAATTTTTTTCATTAGGTTATAAAACAGCTCGATTTTTTTTACAAAGTTCTAATATGTGTTTTGATAAATTTACTGAATGAAATGAGATAAAAAATATTTCCTTATAGTGGCAAAGATTGAGGTTGAATAGAATTAGTTTTTCTGTACAAAAAACATACACAAGTTAAAAAACATTGTGACATCATTTCTTGATATATGAAGAAAGTTCTGAACTTTGAGAAAACGCATTAAAAAGTTCAAACATGGACTTAAAAGATCATTCCTAGCCACTACACGGTACACTGAAAATATCAATACTAATCACTACATGGTACACTGAAAATATCAATACTAATCACTACATGGTACACTGAAAATATCAATACTAATCACTACACGGTACACTGAAAATATCAATACTAATCACTACATGGTACACTGAAAATATCAATACTAATCACTACATGGTACACTGAAAATATCAATACTAATCACTACATGGTACACTGAAAATATCAATACTAATCACTACACGGTACACTGAAAATATCAATACTAATCACTACACGGTACACTGAAAATATCAATACTAATCACTACATGGTACACTGAAAATATCAATACTAATCACTACATGGTACACTGAAAATATCAATACTAATCACTACATGGTACACTGAAAATATCAATACTAATCACTACACGGTACACTGAAAATATCAATACTAATCACTACACGGTACACTGAAAATATCAATACTAATCACTACATGGTACACTGAAAATATCAATACTAATCACTACATGGTACACTGAAAATATCAATACTATTCACTACACGGTACACTGAAAATATCAATACTAATCACTACATGGTACACTGAAAATATCAATACTAATCACTACATGGTACACTGAAAATATCAATACTAATCACTACATGGTACACTGAAAATATCAATACTAATCACTACATGGTACACTGAAAATATCAATACTAATCACTACATGGTACACTGCATACTAATCACTACATGGTACACTGAAAAGATTCTTCCTAGCCACTACACGGTACACTGAAAATATCAATACTAATCACTACATGGTACACTGCATACTATTCACTACATGGTACACTGAAAAGATTCTTACTAGCCACTACACGGTACACTGAAAAGATCCTTCCTAGCCACTACACGGTACACTGAAAAGATTCTTCCTAACCACTACACGGTACACTGAAAAGATCCTTCCTAGCCACTACACGGTACACTGAAAAAATCTTTCCTAGCCACTACACGGTACACTGAAAAAATCTTTCCTAGCCACTACACGGTACACTGAAAAGATCCTTCCTAGCCACTACACGGTACACTGAAAAGATCTTTCCTAGCCACTACACGGTACACTGAAAAGATCCTTCCTAGCCACTACACGGTACACTGAAAAGATCCTTCCTAGCCACTACACGGTACACTGAAAAGATCCATCCTAGCCACTACACGGTACACTGAAAAGATCCTTCCAAGCCACTACACGGTACACTGAAAAGATCCTTCCTAGCCACTACACGGTACACTGAAAAGATCCTTCCTAGCCACTACACGGTACACTGAAAAGATCCTTCCTAGCCACTACACGGTACACTGAAAAGATCCTTCCTAGCCACTACACGGTACACTGAAAAGATCCTTCCTAGCCACTACACGGTACACTGAAAAGATCCTTCCTAGCCACTACACGGTACACTGAAAAGATCCATCCTAGTCACTACACGGTACACTGAAAAGATCCTCCCTAGCCACTACACGGTACCCTGAAATGATCCTTCCTAGCCACTACACGGTACACTGAAAAGATCCTTCCTAGCCACTACACGGTACCCTGAAATGATCCTTCCTAGCCACTGCACGGTACACTGAAAAGATCCATCCTAGCCATTACACGGTACACTGAAAAGATCCTTCCTAGCCACTACACGGTACCCTGAAATGATCCTTCCTAGCCACTGCACGGTACACTGAAAAGATCCATCCTAGCCATTACACGGTACACTGAAAAGACCCATCCTAGCTAATTCCAATCGAAAATTAAACACCTTTATATAAACTTTCTATCAGCTACTGTGTCATATCAGCTACTGTGTCATATCGGCTACTATGTCATATCGGCTACTCTGTCATATCGGCTACTCTGTCATATTGGCTACTCTGTCATATTGGCTACTGTGTCATATCGGCTACTCTGTCATATTGGCTACTGTGTCATATCTGCTGCTTGGTCATATTGGCTACTGTGTCATATCAGCTACTGTGTCATATCTGCTGCTTGGTCATATTGGCTACTGTGTCATATCAGCTACTGTGTCATATCAGCTACTGTGTCATATCAGCTACTGTGTCATATCTGCTGCTTGGTCATATCAGCTACTATGTCATATCGGCTACTCTGTCATATCGGCTACTCTGTCATATTGGCTACTCTGTCATATTGGCTACTGTGTCATATCGGCTACTCTGTCATATTGGCTACTGTGTCATATCTGCTGCTTGGTCATATTGGCTACTGTGTCATATCAGCTACTGTGTCATATCTGCTGCTTGGTCATATTGGCTACTGTGTCATATCAGCTACTGTGTCATATCAGCTACTGTGTCATATCAGCTACTGTGTCATATCGGCTACTGTGTCATATCGGCTACTCTGTCATATTGGCTACTGTGTCATATCGGCTACTGTGTCATATCGGCTACTCTGTCATATTGGCTACTGTGTCATATCAGCCAATGAGTCATATCGAAAATATAATAAATCACCCAATAGTCAACCCCCTTGATTACGTTTAAATATTTAACGCGTTGATTATAAATCTTGCACACAATAGTGTACCTCAATAACCCTCTATCTTTTCTTCTAATTTATCTTTTTGTGTAGTTTATCCCTTGTTAACATATGCAGTGAGATCTAGACATTTTATTTCTTTTCAAAGGAGGAAGATAAGAAAGGTTCTCCCTCTTATCGAACTAATAAATCTATGTTTATTGTCACTCCGAGTGATGGAGTGGTTTGAAAAGGCTTTGCCAGGAGATATTTCGTCTGGAGATTCTCTTTTGTAAAAATTAAAAGTCGTTAGGGTTAGTTACAAATTATCGATCGATTCCACATTTTCGGTCACAATAATTAATGATGTTCAATTTTTATTTCTTATAGGAAACCATAATGTGTATGTATTATGGATACTCGTTGAAAAAATAATTTAAAGAAATATTTTTCAATGTAATTGGTATCCATGATACCTACAGAAATTATTATGGATACCAATAAAAATAAAGAATGAAAATCAATCACTACTATATAATTTTTCTTGTGTGACCGAAGATGTGGAACTGACCGATAATTCGTAGCTTACTCGACAAATATTCTTGAGTTTTACCGTCAATATTTATCGTAATTTCCGTCATAATCGTCCATATTTTTAATTGGGGTTATTAAATTACAATTTACGAAATCATTTATCATCTAAAATACATGATCATTTTCATCATCAATAATTAATATTCCATTCATCAATAGAAATCATACGACGGGTGATAACATTTTTCCAACTGGGTTGCAATATGTCGTCCGTAAGCTTCTGGAGGAAATGAATGTTTGGTGTAATTCTCCTCTGCAGTAAATGAAGCCATTACCTTTATTGCATTATTGTCCTACTTACACTAACAGAGAAAATATCTACGGAAATAAAACATACACTACCAATCATACAATTGGAACAAGATTCAGCCTTAGTGCAATAAGTTCTTTACATGTGGTTATTCCTATGTATTATGTTACGTAAGGAAATGATGTTTTTATCATATTGAAAAAATAGATAGTATCGAAAAATGGAAGTTATTAAATGGAATGTGGAAATACAAATTTATGATTTGAAAACAGGTAAAAACATTTCGTGTGACGTTATCGTGATCATGGGTCGACAAAATCCCAGTCTGGACAAAATCCCCCTACGGACAAAATCTCTCTCCGGACAAATACCCCCCCCCCGGAAAAATACCCCCTCCGCACAAAATCCCCCTCCGGACAAATACCCACTCTGGACAAAATCCCCCGTGTGTCTTTATATCAATTAAAGATAATCTCATAATTTTAAAGTTAGAAATTGTTATATAAACCGTTTAATAATTTAATTTTAATAATTTACTTATAAAGATTCATAGTTTATTTTGTTAATTTTTATTTAAAACCGTCTCATTGATTTTTCAGGTTAACTATGATATAGTAATATAGTTATTTAATTCATGTCCATGTCTAACATAAGGAAATAAAATTGTAATTTGGCAATGTGTAATATATAACTTGCCTTGTATTATTACAATATAACAATAATTAAAGTGCCTTTAGTACAGTTAGGTATTTACAACAAATTTTCTCTAAATAATTATATCGTTAATACCTTCTAAACTAGTAGGTAGAGTGCTGCAATCATATTCAAATAATACAGTTGAGTATCTCCATGGAGTTAAAAATCAAAACATTTAAGATTCCATGATAAAATAATTGATACAGTCAAACGGAGAAATACAGGAAAGGCTTTTAAAATCTAAATTAAGTTCTTTGCAATGTGCCGCAAAAAATCTTCATCAAGACATTTTTCATATTGGACCGTAACCTTCGTTATTCGTTTCTTTCTGTGTGGTTGAGGCTCATGACCAGAACTATGTTGAGCCACCCGGTGAGTAAGTGTTTTGAGTAAGTTAAAGAACTTCCAATTATGTGGATGTGATCAACCACACAATGAGGCAAACCGTCTGTTTTAAATGGTCATTAGTACTACAGTGGGTGTTCCACAAAGATGTTGGAGGCCGACGTGTTTTACAATATTACCTCCCAATATAAACATCCTCAAAATGATTCAATATCTGCATTCCTCCTTCTGGTATTAGATCAGATAACGTGTAAAGGCCCTGTTACACGGTGCGAGTACACGTGCACACAGAGCAACTTTTCTTTCCTACAAAGCGAAAAACCTAATAAAATATGCACCTATGTATTTTTTTCATAAGCAGAAAGAATGATTAAATATTCCAAATAAATATAATTTCACTTTACAATAAAGAAGAATTCAGGTTCGCCTGAAAACATTCATGTAAAATTTCTCCTTGGATTGAATCTTCTTTCTCAATGGAAAAAATCTTTTTCTTTGGATTGAATCTTTTTTTCTTTGGATTGAATATTTTTTTTCTTTCCACTAAAATAAATCTCTCATGAAATCCGATAACATAATACTACGTTTGTTTGCTGGAATTCTAAAAAAATGATTTATTTTTATTTCTTTCATTGAACTGTGTACCTATATTCTTTCTAGTTTTGTGGTAAGCGAAAATTATAAGCAGTATAATTTCTCTCTGGTAGAAGCTAGGCTACATAATAAATTGCTTGAAAATAAGCAAAACCTAAAAAAGAATTTCGGTAGCTATTTGAACGCAGTCTTAGAATTTATTAGACTCATTAATCTGCTGATACATTTATTTATTAGGAGCAGTTCTCAATAAAAGGATATAAATACAAAAACTTCAAATGAAATGATAAATATATTTTATCAAAGTTACAGATACAAATAAGTTATCAATAAACAATACATATTGCGCATATAATGCAATTTTTTCAATCAACAAAAAGAAATAGGGATAACTATAGGTACATTATACAATACTAAATTTTACGTAGTATCGACAATATCAGCATAAAACGAGAAATGATTAAAACGTATATTTAGTACCAAAAAAGGTCTGTAAAATCACGAATGTACATCAGAATCATTCATTAAGTAAATAGCATAAAAAAGTATTTAATATCTCATAGTTATAAAATTTCAGTACCATGCAGATTAAAAGAACCCTTATATATAGTTCAGATGTTTATATACCGTTGTACAGATGAGTATACCGTTGTAAGAGTACTATAGTTCAGAGTACCGTCTATAGTTCAGAGTACCGTCTATAGTTCAGAGTACCGTCTATAGTTCAGAGTACCGTCTATAGTTCAGAGTACCGTCTATAGTTCAGAGTACCGTCTATAGTTCAGAGTACCGTCTATAGTTCAGAGTACCGTCTATAGTTCAGAGTACCGTCTATAGTTCAGAGTCCCGTCTATAGTTCAGAGTCCCGTCTATAGTTCAGAGTCCCGTCTATAGTTCAGAGTCCCGTCTATAGTTCAGAGTCCCGTCTATAGTTCAGAGTACCGTCTATAGTTCAGAGTACCGTCTATAGTTCAGAGTACCGTCTATAGTTCAGAGTACCGTCTATAGTTCAGAGTACCGTCTATAGTTCAGAGTACCGTCTATAGTTCAGAGTACCGTCTATAGTTCAGAGTACCGTCTATAGTTCAGAGTACCGTCTATAGTTCAGAGTACCGTCTATAGTTCAGAGTACCGTCTATAGTTCAGAGTACCGTCTATAGTTCAGAGTACCGTCTATAGTTCAGAGTACCGTCTATAGTTCAGAGTACCGTCTATAGTTCAGAGTACCGTCTATAGTTCAGAGTACCGTTTATAGTTCAGAGTACCGTCTATAGTTCAGAGTACCGTCTATAGTTCAGAGTACCGTCTATAGTTCAGAGTACCGTCTATAGTTCAGAGTACCGTCTATAGTTCAGAGTACCGTCTATAGTTCAGAGTACCGTCTATAGTTCAGAGTACCGTCTATAGTTCAGAGTACCGTCTATTGTTCAGAGTACCGTCTATAGTTCAGAGTACCGTCTATAGTTCAGAGTACCGTCTATTGTTCAGAGTACCGTAGATTAAAGGAAAGTACTGTAGACCAAATTACCGTAGATCAAATTCATCAAATTTACATATTGGTAAAATCTACCATTCACAGATCTAATTAGCTAGGTAGCAATAGTTGCCCAAAAAATTAGAAATATTAAAATCTACAAACAACAAAGGTAATCACTCGATTAATATTACGTTCATCGATTAGTCTAGTTCAATTATTTATCTCTTTGAAAGTCCTATTTGATTATATGTATTAGCAATAGTTCACGAAAAACTAATCTAATAGATCTTAATAGAGAAAACTACGCACTTTACAAAATATCACAATACTAGCCATGGAAGTGTTTCTGGATTGATAACAGCAAATTAAATTCTCACATCTTACATCACCTGTTGAGAACTTTAACTGCAAGAGGAATTAATGTCAAATGAAACACATTTACCTATTAGTATCTGGCTACTTCAGTTCCATTTTTAAAATACTTATTGCTCATTATTTAAAGCGAATTATTTAACGGACTTAATTTTGAAAGATACGTTAGTTTTTCTACTTAATAAAGATCCAGTAAACACGATCATCATATCTAATTTTATAACTTAATCGATGAATGCACATTTTATGTGTGTTCATACGAAATGGTTTTGCTTAGGTTACCATACTATAATTATAATATATTAAAGACCTGGCTATTTCAGGTCTATTGGGAAAAATCATAACTTATCAATTAATTCAAATATTTAACGAAATTAATCTTAAAACATGCGCAAATTTCAATTTAAAATAAATATTAAATCTCAGGAAGTTCTCTTGCGTTATTGATAAGAAGAAACAGTATTTATTTTAATCCGTGAACGATTTGTGTAGATGATAAATTTTGCTTAGTAGAAAGCCGCATTGCAATGAATTGAATATTATTTTCTGGTAAAGAAGTATGCTAAAAATACTTCCAAAGGAAGTAGATCTCTTTTAATCAAAGCCAATTGGAAGCAATTTTACAAAAAAAATATGCCAAAGCCTACTGTTTTTCTTAAAAATATGCTTTTTTTCTCTGTGTATGCGAGTTGGCCTATCGAGTTACTGTAGTGCAGCTACTCGCACACTGTGACCACATCAGTCGAGTAACTGTCATTTGCAGGGCGGTTTGTAACTCGCATGCGACTTACTACAAAAAAAATTTTTTTACTCGTCACTCATGGGCGAGTCAGCCACTTGCCTGCGAAACTCGGATGTCAACTTGCATGGTATTGCAACATAACAGTAACTCATACGTCATGCAATGCAGATATAGGTTTTTTCTATTCTAAATTTGAATAATTTCTTATTCAATTAGGTAGCCGATTTGTCATATTTTCGATTGAATCGGCTTCATAATGTTTGTGGTTTTATTTGATGGTTAATAAAGCACGTGTATCTTTTATAAGTTTGAAATTGCTTTATTAAATATTATGAATAAAAAAAATTAATATCATATAATAATAATCAAATTAATTAAAGGTTAAATTAATTAATGAAATGTTAATTAAATTGATATTTTTTTAAATTTAATTAATAAAAATAGTAATTGTATATTAATTAATAAAAATATTATTATTAATTTAATTAATAAATTATTATTCAAATTAATAATTGTTAATTAATTTAATAAAAATGTTAAATAAATTAATAAATTGTTAATAAAATTAATAAATTGTTAATAAAATTAATAAATTGTTAATAAAATTAATAAATTGTTAATAAAATTAATAAATTGTTAATAAAATTAATAAATTGTTAATAAAATTAATAAATTGTTAATAAAATTAATAAAAATATTAATTAATAAAAAAGTTACTTATTTATTAAATAAATTTATAATACACAATGCGAGTGTATGTTCAGTAGCTGTCTATTATCAAGCCAGCAGCTTGCACTTGTGTGACCGGGTGAGGCGAGTCGAGCTACTGACATGCGAGTACAGTGGGATAGCTACTGTCCACTGTCATGACAGTAACTCGCACCGTGTAATAAGGCCTTTATAAAACACAGTTTCAATATCGTCAGGATACTTAGATACTTTGTTTGTAAACAACATGTCTTCTAAACTTATTAAAATCTGTCTGTCTGCATCCAGAGGGGGATTTTGTCCGGCGGGGGCTTTTGTACGTATGGGGATTTTGTCTGGAGGGGGATTATGTCCGTGGGGGGCTTTTGTCCAGAGGGGTCTTTTGTCCAGAGAGGTCTTTTGTCCGAAGGGGGATTTGTCCGGAGGAGGCTTTTGTCCTGTTCCCCGTGATCATGAGGGAATTCTAATAATAAAGAAAATAATGTTATTTTTTTTTTGATAAATAAATAAATGCAATAAGAAAAATATATATTTTGAGAATATGCATTATGTAGTTATTCTGCAATTGAGACTCATTTTCTGTTGTAAAATAATTTGAAAGAAACAAATTAGAGAACAACAATTTAAAAACTACATAAACTCAATCTATTTATCAATAAACTCTTTCACCTCAAGAGTTGTGTAATTATTCATTCGTAAATAATATTTTTATTAATAAACTCTGTTTTTAAATCATATTACTGTAGTTCATAATTTATTTTATAGTTTAATCTATATCCATGATACCAGCAGGACGTAGGTATCATAGATACCACATGAAATAAAAATTAAATTACAATTCCTATATCGTTTTCCTTATACAACCCAAAATGTGGAATCGACCGACAATTCGTAACTTACTCTATCAATGCGTCATCTGATTCTTTTAAATAATAAAATAATGAATATACAGGGTGACCCACAATAAAGTGTTACCCAACTTTAAATTCGTATGTTTGTTGAACCCTGCTCCATCCACAGTTAAATTTTCATAAATTTTTAATCATTTTTGTGAGTATAATATATCTTTATTAGACAAAATCCTCATTAATAGAAACAAATTCATATCTAAGCTTTAAGAATATACATATAGCTATTCCTTTTATAAGATATTGACAATCTGGAGAAGAGTGTTTAAGTACAAAAATGAAGGCAAAAGTTTAAATTTGCTGAACAAAATTGATTTTGTCTTCAGATCGTACTGTCTTCTTGCGACCTGAACGACCCTAGCTTGTTAAAATTTAAACTTGTGAATTAATTTATGAACTTAAACACTTTTCTCTTTATTTTCAACATTTTATAAAAAGAATAGTTATATGAATATTTTTAAAACCTAGCTAGTAATGAATTTGTTTTAATTGATGGGTATTTTGTCTAATAATTATATTTTTTAAAATTTGACCTTACTTCATTGTCCATTTTCTGACCATTTGCACAACCCATCAAGTAAGTCGTTGTTATATATACAAAAATGATTAAGCATTTATGAAAATGTAACGGTTGAAGGAGAAGGGTACAACAAACAAAATGTTACTTGAATGAAAAATGTAGGTTACTTCAATAGCTGTTGAAAGAATTTAAATTTGAGTACATTTCTTTGTGGGTCACCCTGTATATCAAGCCCTAAGCAGGCGCTGTTAGGTAAAAGACTGAACTTCCAACACTCTAAAAAGATTGTCAGTGAACACATTTTTAATTGGAGATGCGCGCGTACTGGTGTGTGAAAAAAGTGACATTTTTACTATAATTGTTTTAATATCAGTGTTTGTGATAGGATTTTTCCAAATCTTACCAATTTAGTGCTTCTTTAAATAGAAAAATTGAACTTAATATGAGAGTATGTTCAGATAAAGTAACCTATAATAATTAGAAAGATAGGTAAAGTTTACAGTTACAGGACGACGGTTTTACATTTTCGATCTTATAAAAACTGTATTGTACCTAATTATTGTAATTTAACTCGTTATTTGAATTATTATATTTATAATATAATAATTATAAGATATGTTTCCTTACCCTAGCTAATGTAATGTCATACCTACTAGTGATATTAAAGTGACTTTTATACTGTTTAGATTATTAGATTTAGATACCTACCTAGCCAAGGGTGAAGTTACTGAAGTAGGGTGATGCAGGTAGGGTGTTTGTGCCAGTAATCGGCATACCTCTAGTAATCGGAATAGCAGACACATTGAGTATAATTTTCTATATAATATATTAATGAATAGAGGCATACGTACTAAATTATTAAAGAATCAAACACTATAATTGATTAGTAATTCTTTCTAATCATTTAACCACACAAATTAACAGGTAGCTTCCAATCATGGTCGGAAAGTCAAGTTATCGGTCAGTTCGTTGTATTTTTCGTAAGAGAACGGTTCCTCTTTGAAACTCCTGAGTGTGTTTCTGTAGCTTTTAATGTACCAGGTGAATGTTTTTCTAGAAGTACAATTTACGATCTATCAGTGCATTTTAAAATTTAAGCTAACAAATACTTACTTTTTATTTAAAATGGTAGTCCGATCACTAGATTATCAGAACATCTAATATTAATGTTCGGACAGACTGGCCGATTAAACATAGAATCCATCCGTCCACCCTGACGATTACTGGAAAAACTTCCCGTCATGCGTCCGATAACAAACTGGTATTTTAACTCATTAATTTAGATTGTTACATTGACCAATAACATTAATGAATAAATTTTGAGATAGTTAAGCTTGTATATTCTCCAAATAAAATACGTTACTACATATGATAACAAGATATGATTACTTTAACCTCAAATATATAAATATTTTACTTAATCATACCCACTTATATAGTGTCACGTGTGAATTATATATGGCGTTTGTCAATAACCAAAATACGTAAAATTCAATCAGAAGGATTTAGAATCAACAGAAAACAGGACTTCCACTCCAGGTTGTGACGTCATTAATAGCGACAACGAATGGTTGAATCTACATAACAATAGTTGAAGAGGGCAAACCAGAGGGAATGTAGACGGCATATAGTATATCGGCATTTATTTTTTAATGGGACATTCGAATTATGTCCCGTTTAAACTTAAACAACAGTTATTTAGGGGCCGAAAATTACTTAGGAACCAAGCTTTGGAACTATTTAAATGAAAATCTAATTGAGGTAAAGCAATTTCAAAATAATTTTTACCAGTAAATAAAATGTGTTATAGACTTATAGTTAGCATTATAATAAGGCAAAGATATCTGCAACTAAATAGACATGAAATGCACATGACAATTACGGCTTGCTTTTATTTAAAATAGTTACCCCTTTTTTCAGAACTATTCTAATCAAAGAAAACGTATAGAGGCTAAAACTAAATTAATTGATATTACTAAATACCAATCTGAGTCTTCTGAGAAATGAATAAATTAAGCATTGATTGTCAATTTTAAAATATCTGAATATAATCTATGTATACTTGGCAGACGAATCAAATATATGATAAACCTTAATTTAAAGTAGCCGTTGATTACTAAAGCGGATAATTATTTCCTGTTGCTTGTAGAAGATAGGTAGCAGTTGTAGGAGCTTCAGCTTATGTAAATAAATAATCACATTTATATAAAATAACTTAGTTTTCAATTCTGGTGTGTGGCAAACAACAATGTATAACATGTTCAAAATTTCGAATGAAATGACAACACTAAAATATAGCGTATTTTTAACCATTGACGAAGTCTTTGATTGTGTGTATGGGTAGGTAATAATAATAATATAAACATAATACTTACTACCTATTACTTAGTACAGTAGGAATTACATTAATAAAAAAAAATACACATTGATTGTATAGATATTAGGTATGACTAAATCTATTACTAGTAATTAGAAGTGGGAGAATAATTATACTATATACTATTATATTAATCAGTCACTAATCAACAAGTATGACGAACATTAGTTCCTTATGATTGGCCACCTGACGATAATAGAATTGGAAGTGACCGAACATAGATATTGCTATGACGATTACTAGCATTTTAGACTAATGGGACATTTTTACTTTTAATTGCATAAGTAATAGCATAAATGTGTTTATGTGTGAAGCGATTAGAAAGATAAAAATTCCAGCTTTCTAATGATAGTTGAATCGCGTTGATAGTGTTTATATGTGACTTGTTATTGTTATTCGTTTGTAATTTATCCTTAAGTGACCGATTACTGGCACAAACACCCTAAATTGCGGCACACTAACTAACTGCAGTCTCTGGCCACAGAACACTAATACAAAATAATAACTTCTGTTTAAAAGCTGCTGAAATTCTGTTCAGCAGGTTTTAGAGAAAGGGCCACAATTTACCTGTGTGAACCTATTTTATTTTCGGCACATTAATTAATAAATATAACATAATAACTATCACAAATAAAGGTAAATTTGTGTTTTAGGTCCCTCAACGAATTTTGATTAACATATACCAAGGTTAAAGGAGCCATTTTAAGACTTTTTTCATGAAAAACATTTGTTGTGCAAATGCTTCGTTTTCGAGATATAGCGCAATTAAGTTCTTTGTAATTGGTAGGAATAACATTAAGCTTGTAGAAAACACAAGGTTTTCCGCCTTTTAGATTTGTGTGACATGAAATCTCGGTGCCATGAAACTGTTAATGTAGTTCACTGTATCCGCTAGTTTGTTCATTGTTGTACTGTACACATCATGATTGTTTAATGACCTGGCAGGGTGTTCAGGGGGCGGCGAGCCCCTCGATATACTTAAAAGTAATTTTTATTTTATTTCAGAGAGTTTTTCATGTACCTTTCCAGACCCCCAAACTTAACCTAGGTAACCTATCCTATCGGAAACTTAATTGCACTATATCTCTAAAACGAAGCATTTGCACAACAAATAGTATTCATGAAAGTCTTTAAATGGCTTCTTTTACCTATTAAAAGTATCAAAATATCGAAAATCTGTGGGGGACCTAAAGCACAAATTTACCCTAATAAATTACGAAACTTCAAAACACTCTTAAAATTAATAAATTCATAACCTATTGCGTTTCTTGGAATAAATTCAGTTCTGTGCGATATAGACTTTATCTTAGAAAAGTTTCTTTTAGTAAGGCTGCAATTTCAACTCCTATATTGAGTTCAATGATAATTACAACCTAATTACGTGAAATATATCTAGGGTGAGGACTATAATTACCGAAAGCTAATTTTTGTCATCACAAATATTAGGATAAGTTCAAAAGCTGTCTATGGTGTAGGGTCAAGCAGGTAAATTGCGGCACACTAACTAACTGCGGCCTCTAACAACAGAAAAATCATGGTTTCAAAACATTCGTTGAATACTTATCAATAAATTATAGTATGCACTGCGCTTCTTTTGGTAGGTATGCAACATTTTAATGTAATTTTGGTTCAGAATGTTTTAGACTCTTGTGAAGGCCGCAATTAAAAATTAAAGTGCCGCAATTTACCTGCGTGACCCTAGTGAAGAGGTGGTATCCCTTTGAATATAAACTACTTTAATTTCGATTGAACCATGTTTATCGTTTTAAAAGCTTCTTGCAGTTTTAGATGATAGCGCTACTAGGATTATGCTCTTTAAATTCGATATTTTCGATGTTTGAGTTGGTTAGGCTCTTACCTTTAATTTACTATCATCTCTTCATTTTCCTCTTCCATCTATGAGTGCAGTCACCGTTGCTTGTGTCCCGTAGTGACACATTCCTTGATAAGCTTTTCTGCATCCATGAGCATCGTTACCGGCGGTGAAAGGTGACTTTGTTCATGGAGTCTCTTTCCTTTCCGACTGCTTCTTCCAGTTCCTTGTATTCAATTTCCTTTTAACATCAGCGATATGGCCTTTGGTTCTGAAGCAGATGTCGGACTCTCGTTAAATTAATTACGATGTTTAATAGTTAGGGTAATGGATCAATTACCATATGCTAAACTGTTCCTTTACATATTATCGGATGGAAAATTTCCAAAATACATTATTATAAATTATGTTCATTTTTTACTTTCAAAATTCAATAATTGAGTAGAAGAAACTGGTTTTTACCAGTAAATATATTTTCGTAGTTATAAAACCATGATAGTTTATTATAATGCTCATGGAAGTTTTCATTCGGTATACGTGTATAAAGAAGAAAATCTTTCGGGAATTGTTTCATTACCTACTCTATAACACAGTAACTTTTTTGCAACCATGAGCCATTTCAGCTAAAGTTTGAACACATCATTCATGGCACCATTTTCTTAAGAGGCTTCTCTTCCAAAGTCCTTTGTATTATTGTCCTGTAAGTAGCAATTATAATATCTAATACGGCTTATATTTTTGTCATAAATATTAAAATTACTAATTGTATAGGAGTTTGATTTGATATTTTTTTAAATTTTCAAGGTTCAATTTATTTAGTTCAAGCTGTAGTAACTTACCTACCTCAAGATCTGAAAGTCTGTACTGTGTACTCGAAGATAATTATCCAACAATGGGAAAGAAAAAGCAGAAAAAGCTCAGTAAGTAAAATTTACTCATATTTCACATTTACTCATGTTTCAACGTTTATTCGTGTATCACCTTTATTCATGTTTCCCATTTGTTCGTGTTTCCCATTTGTTCGTGTTTCCCATTTGTTCGTGTTTCACATTTGTTTGTGTTTCACATTTGTTCGTTTTTCACATTTGTTCGTGTTTCACATTTGTTCGTCTTTCACATTTGTTCGTGTTTCACATTTGTTCGTGTTTCACATTTGTTCGTGTTTCACATTTGTTCGTGTTTCACATTTGTTCGTGTTTCACATTTGTTCGTGTTTCACATTTGTTCGTGTTTCACATTTGTTCGTGTTTCACATTTGTTCGTGTTTCACATTTGTTCGTGTTTCACATTTGTTCGTGTTTCACATTTGTTCGTGTTTCACATTTGTTCGTGTTTCACATTTGTTCGTGTTTCACATTTATTCGTGTTTCACATTTATTCGTGTTTCACATTTATTCGTGTTTCACATTTATTCGTGTTTCACATTTATTCGTGTTTCACATTTATTCGTGTTTCACATTTATTCGTGTTTCACATTTATTCGTGTTTCACATTTATTCGTGTTTCACATTTATTCGTGTTTCACATTTATTCGTGTTTCACATTTATTCGTGTTTCACATTTATTCGTGTTTCACATTTATTCGTGATTCACATTTATTCGTGATTCACATTTATTCGTGATTCACTTTTATTCGTGATTCACTTTTATTCGTGATTCACTTTTATTCGTGATTCACTTTTATTCTTGTTTCACTTTTATAATTCGTGTTTCACTTTTATAATTCGTGTTTCACTTTTATAATTCGTGTTTCACTTTTATAATTCGTGTTTCACTTTTATAATTCGTGTTTCACTTTTATAATTCGTGTTTCACTTTTATAATTCGTGTTTCACTTTTATAATTCGTGTTTCACTTTTATAATTCGTGTTTCACTTTTATAATTCGTGTTTCACTTTTATAATTCGTGTTTCACTTTTATAATTCGTGTTTCACTTTTATAATTCGTGTTTCACTTTTATAATTCGTGTTTCACTTTTATAATTCGTGTTTCACTTTTATAATTCGTGTTTCACTTTAATTCGTGTTTCAGTTTAATTCGTGTTTCAGTTTAATTCGTGTTTCAGTTTAATTCGTGTTTCAGTTTAATTCGTGTTTCAGTTTAATTCGTGTTTCAGTTTAATTCGTGTTTCACTTTTGTTATTCGTGTTTCACTTTTGTTATTCGTGTTTCACTTTTGTTATTCGTGTTTCACTTTTGTTATTCGTGTTTCACTTTTGTTATTCGTGTTTCACTTTTGTTATTCGTGTTTCACTTTTGTTATTCGTGTTTCACTTTTGTTATTCGTGTTTCACTTTTGTTATTCGTGTTTCACTTTTGTTATTCGTGTTTCACTTTTGTTATTCGTGTTTCACTTTTGTTATTCGTGTTTCACATTCACCTTATTATTCGTTTTTCACATTCACCTTATTATTCGTTTTTCACATTCACCTTATTATTCGTTTTTCACATTCACCTTATTATTCGTTTTTCACATTCACCTTATTATTCGTTTTTCACATTCACCTTATTATTCGTTTTTCACATTCACCTTATTATTCGTTTTTCACATTCACCTTATTATTCGTTTTTCACATTCACCTTATTATTCGTTTTTCACATTCACCTTATTATTCGTTTTTTACATTCACCTTATTATTCGTTTTTCACATTCACCTTATTATTCGTTTTTTACATTCACCTTATTATTCGTTTTTTACATTCACCTTATTATTCGTTTTTTACATTCACCTTATTATTCGTTTTTTACATTCACCTTATTATTCGTTTTTCATATTCACATTTATTATTCGTTTTTCACATTTGTTGACTTAATTAAGTTCACAGTACTCTGAAATTACTGGATGTTTACTTTAATTATATTTTTCTGAAGGTTATTTCGGTTGACTTATTTCACTACACACTTTCTGATACTTTTGAATATTTGCCAAATTGTTGAGTAATTACCCAAATTATATCACATCTTCAAAATAATCCTAAGAGTACTTAATACTTTCATACCTACTCAAATGGCCTCCAGGGGCTCTTTCCTGGAACTATCTGTGGTGAATGGAAGAGAAGGAGGTAGGCGTCCATTAGGCCCCGATCTGTTGTAATTTGGATTATGTGTGGTCATTTTTATCATTTTTTTTAAACAGTTCTTGCAGTTTTAGAGGATAGTGATAGGGTTATTCTTTTCAGCAATGATGTAGACTCGTAGGCTTCATTTAATATCACCTCTTCATTTTCCTCTTCCATCCGTGAGTGCAGTTGCCACTGCTTGTATTACTTTCCGTCACATTTCTTAGTATGTGAATGCATTCACTGAGTAGATTTTCTGCATACATGAGCATTTTCAATAACGTTGGTATGCGAGTTTGTTCATATAGCCACTTTCCTTTCAGGCTTCTTCTTCCAGTACCTTATATTTAACTTGAAAGATATGGCCTTTGTTTCCAAAGTAAATTTTAAACCCTTACTAAAATATAATACCTATTAAACAATTAGAAGAGTTTGTATTGTGTAATACATAAAAGATTAATATGCGCTATTTTCAGTTAAAGAAACTGCAGCCAAGTTTCCTTCAAAAGATGAAACGTGTCAAAATGTTGCTGACCCAAAGTTTTGCCGATTTCAGGAGTCTGTGAAATTATTTGGGTATGCTTATAATCCACATATTTAAATTTTTTTTGCTCAATCCTGTTTGACTGTTTCTTTCCAATCCATTGCATTCCTCTTATTTGCTAACAACTCTATACTCTTTTTCTAATGAAAACGTCAAAACTAATCCAAAATTCTTATGTTTTCAGAAATGCTGAAGGATCTGGAGGAATTCTCACTAGCCATGAAACAATCCTCGAGGAAATAATAGAAGTCTACATTGGCAATTCGAAACTAAATTTATACAATTTGAGAGAAAAAATTAAAATCTTCGATAAATGGAATGCTGCAAACATCGAAGAACTGAATAATCTTCTGCCTGAGCCATTAAGTGAAAAGGATAGAGTATACCTAGAGAATCAATTCAACTCCTCTATAGACGACAAGAGCTTAGAGACTCTTTTCATAATACCTTTTTCTGGATATGATATTATTAGTTGTACTACAATGCAGGAAAATTTCCATCTCTACATGCTTTACACGACTCTCATGCAATGCATCACCACTGCTTATTGGGCAAAAACATGTCACAGGTAAACAAAACATCAATAGGAGCAGCACTTTCTCTCAATAAAACAAATAAAACAGGAAGGAAACTGATTTTATTGCGAAAATCAAAAATCATCAGCTCATGGTACATCGCGTAATTGAAAAAAATGCTGATGAAATTCGATAGCTGATGTGAATGAATTCTATTGTCTATGGTTCTTGAATTGCAGCGATATTCTGGTTACAAAACCAAAATTCAAACATGTCTGGTAACAAACAACCGCCTGAAATTGGATTACTTGAATTATATTTTTTCTTCCAAACCCATGCTGATGCAGAAAAAGTTGCACACTGTAGCCAGCCTTTAAGAAGTCAATATTCATTATTTATAAAAGAAGCTAAAGCTTTAAACTTTAATATTAAGAATAAATTCGCTCGTAGCTTCCAGGGGCTCTATCCATAAACTGCCTATGGTGAATAAAGGAGAATGGATCACTTCGTATTAGCCCGGGAGCCCTAAGGCGTCTCCATAGCTGAGAAGGTTACCAATACTGTCACAGTATTTGGCACCAATGACCAACAAATTATCTGGTGCGTGAGGTCATAGCCAGATTTTTCATGGCGTTAAGTATTGGTTAGATCAGCTCTTAAGGTTACCAATTGAAACCATTGCTAATGTCCTGTATAACGTCCTTAATATTTGGAATAATGTTGTTGTTGTTGGTGGGAGGGATCTGCCGGACCAATAATTTACCACACCAAAAATTGAACTACATTATTTTTAAAGGTTACCACTTTGAACTTATTGAAAGTTCTTTAGAATAAAACCAAATATTGATTTTAAACGTTTGGCAGAGGCATCCCACAACTGAAAATGTCTTGCAATGATGTTGGATGATAAATAGAGTTATGCATGATATTTTGCAATATGTTTCTAGTGCAGACCGAACTGATCTAGCTCAATTTTGGGCGAAGTCAATTAATGTTCTTGGAGACGCATCCCACTTACAAAAATGTCTGACAACATTCAAAATATGTATAAGATATACACAAAAGATATTATACTACAATAAGATACACTACTCACGTCAATTTCCACTTTAAAATTGCGTTGTGGTGCCATCTGATTTCAAAAGCGGGAAATAGAATTGAAATATTAGAAGGACAAATCGAGTTATGTTGTGTGCGTGACGTCATAAAAGCAGTTCCTCTAAAATCATATTAATTATAATTGAATAGGGTATTTGTAAAAATATAGTTATTAATTTGTATAAAATAATAAATAAATATAAAATAAATTATTAAACCTGCTAAACCTCTAATTCAAATTTGTTCCCTTTCTGCTTAAGTCACGTCACAAATAACTCAATTGTCGCTACCTATCAAAATATTAGTATTCCTACTAGGATAGGTACTAAAGAGTAAAGATTTGTGAACTGTTGTCACAAATCGAGTAATTTACGACCGTGACGTCAACAAAGCAGCACACATTAATAGAAAATTAAGGTTCAGCAGTGTGAATAAGATGAATGAATTCATCACTGTTTCTTATACAGTAGTGGATATAAATAAACAGTTTTCATAATGTTACGTATTTCAATTGTCTTAAATATGATTTTAGAGGGTTGATTCTATGACGTCACGCAAACATACCTCTACCGTCTTTACTATATTTCAATTCTATTTCCCACTTTAGAAACCAAGTGGCAGAGAAAATAGAAATTGTCGAGAGTAGTGTATATTGTTAAAGTATAATCTATTTGTATACACTTTATACATACATGGCTTTGGCAATGGATTCACGTGTTAACCTTCCGAGCTAATCTAGCCCATATTTAACACCATTAAAAACCTGTCATGGCTACACCGACCATGTAAAACCCGGCAGACGTGCAGATCTTTGATTGGTCATTGTTGCCAGATACTAGTAGAAATTAGTAACCTTCCTAGAATGGACCTAGATATGCTAACACCCCTGCTCTATAAGGTTCAAATTATTGTAATTTCATTTGTGGATTATCTTTTTCAATTATTTAATTTTCTCTACGGTATAGCTGTATTTTAAAGTAACGGTGGAATTATGTTATGAAAATTTACTTTAATTTTTCACAGATTCTGCAAAAGCCTAGCCTACTGTCGCATTGCGCTTCTTCTTTGTCGAATTGTTGAAAGGCAGCACTGCAAATTTACTGAGAATCTGAAATACTTTCGATATTTTGCAATGAGTGTTTCCGTGCACTCTTGCGAATTCTTCTTCTCCTTTGTACATCACAATATTCCCTACTGCTCTTGTCATGAAGAATTCCACTCAATCGTCAACAAGTACGAATACAAAGTGATAAAAAAGAACCGAACTGATTTGTGTGAGTATTAGTTTTATTGAATCCTCTTTTCTTGGACTTTGATTAGTACCATTTATTCTGTTTATATATAATTGGCTAAGCAAAGTGTTCATTCTCGTTAAAATAATGAACCAAAAGAGGTCAATATAAGATGTTTCAATGAATGCCTTTTACTTTACAGATATGAAAGACTTGAAACTTCTTCGAATGGGGAAAGTTTCTCCGTTTGCGGTTGAAGAAATCCTCCAATATTTTCCATCTGGAACATCAGAGGCTCTCATTTCTTTGAAAAACACCTTCTCCTCATTCGAGGGTGGCTTCAATGTGAACCAGTTCATCTTCTGTGTGATGTCGTACACGCCACTTATGGACAAGGACAAATATCTGCTGTGGAAGTACATTTTGATGAAGTTACGGATTGTGGTAGAAACGATGCCCCTAAAAGGTGATATTACAAAAATTTGAATAAATTTATCTAAGTATGTTCTGAATTGCATAATCGCTTCTACCTCTTCAATTCAAATAGTTTATTTATTAAATAAAAGGTATAGTATTCTCTTTTTTCTTGTGCACAAGAGTATATTGTTGTCATTTATAGTAATTGAATACTTTGGTAATTAATGTAGACATTAATTATTTATTACTTTCAGAGAATATGAAGACTACAAATTCTTTTGGCTGGCAATCCTTTTCCGAGCAATGTCACTGGTTCCTTGCCTTCAGCGTAAAGCATTTCCCACTCAAAAGTAATGAAAAACTCCATGAATTCGTGAAAGTCATCTCGAATTGGTTTCATTATACTCGATCGTATGCTGATAATCCATACAACATCCCTTTGGAGGTCTGGTATCCTTCTCTTAATAGGTTTTTGATATGAGAAATAAACAACAAAATTTAAATTTAAGAATATTCTCCTTCATCTCAGGTGAGACTGACACACCCTTCTTGTGGATTAATCGCTGACAGTCAAGGTGCGAATATTCTGAGTGACGAATACAGGTTTCTGATTACTGAATTGATACCGGCTGTCGAAAGATGCAAAGTACTTGAAGTGAGTACTAGTTCACATAATTTTATGCTTTGTCCACTGTATTTTCATAGTGTTATCATTTTGAAAACTGAAAATACAACTCGAAAATAGTAGTCCATACTATTTCATCAAAATAACCTTAGGTCGCAATTCGATAAAAGTTATCTATAATTTCTTTAGACTTAACGATCAAATTAGCCTGTTTCATTTATTGCAAAATCAACTGGTAATCTAGAAATTGCGTCAGTACAGTGTTTTTTTTTCTATTAGTAATTCTTTGACCCCCATTAGTAATTTTGAAATAAGAATTTAGAGGAAGCAAATGTATTTTCTAGAAGATATGGTTTGGTTACAAACTTATTTTAAACACAAAGGAAACACTTCTAAAGACTATTTACATAAGGTGTTGAAAATGGTCGCCTGAATCATCTAGGTAAAGTCTTACGCGCTTCAAGACGCTCTTTGTCAGTCAATCTCTCAATTGTTGTTTAGTCATAATTTGATGATGAAAATTCACATGATATTGTTAAAAGTAGCGATTGAAATGACGAAAAGTAATTATTTTTGTTGTGATTTTGGATTGTAAAATTCCCATTGTCTCAGTTGATTGTTCCTGTTACCTTTTTTTGCTCAAATACAAAGTATGGCCAATTTTCGAGCCACTACAATGCTGGTGAGGCAAGATTATGCTCCACCGAATTGCACTAGGGTGGCTAAGCATTTCATGACAACAGTGGCTCTATAAGTTGACAATATATACTTTGCTTTTGACAAAACCAGGTAACATGAACCATCAACCAATACACATAGGCCATCGTCATCGATGAATGTATAGACAATGAGAATTTTACCGTTCACAATCACAACAAAGATCTTTACTTTTATATCCTTTCTATCGTCACTCTCGAAAATAGCACGGGGATTTTCGTCGTCAAAATTTGACGAAACCAGTCAAACAACAATAGAGAGAGTGACGAATAACGTCTTGAAACGCGTCAGACTTTGCCTTGAGGTTTCAGTCAACCCTTTTCAACAGCTTCTGTTAATAGTCTTTAGAAGTGTTTCCTTTGCGTTTAACAATAAGTTTGTAATACATGAATCAAAAGTACCAAACCATATCTTCTAGAAAATACATTTGCTACCTCTAAATTCCTATTTCAAATATTATTTGTGGGGGTCAAAGGATTGCAAAAAGAAAGTAACACACTGTAGTTAAAAATAAAATGAATGGCTAAATATTAAGCTTTTAGTAATTGTAGATAATTTTAGATTTAAATTCTTTCCATATTGTATTGTCAACTGGTCAAACAAATTGTGGGTAAATTTATGGGCTTCTGAACTGTTTTCAAAATAGTTTTTGAAACTGTTTTTGTTATGGACATTCATATAATCTATACTTTTGTGAATATATATTACTTGAACAAGTTAATTAATATCATTCGTACAGCAACAAAGCATTCACATCAATCATCAAGTTAGAACTAAAATAATGGATAAATTGATCGAATAATTTAATAACTAAAAATTTGTTTTGCCGTAAAATCTATAGTCAAAGCAAAGTCTTGAAAGATCGAAATGATGAAAACATTTTTTTAAGGGGAAACCTACATTAAGTTCAATTCCCTATAACGGACATTTAGAAATGAACACAATATTGTTATAGGATAAGTTATGAATAATCATTCGGTTCTACATCTTCGGTCATATAAAAAAAGCGATAAATTGTTTACTTTTTATTTTAATAGATATTATTGATAGTTGCAATTGTCATGTACAGGCTTACCCCACTCTTACATCAAAATAGCGACTCACACTTAGAACAAAACAGTAATAAGTGTGAGACATGTCCCTATAAGTTACATTATATAATTGTAATTCTTGCAATATTTTGTTTTCTACGAACGGAGAACAAAGAAAATGTTATATTACTGATCATAGTAATATTTTAATTTTGAGTGACGTGCTATGAAACATTGCTGAATTAGTCATACACGCAGAAAAAGGAATGGTAATGATGGCTGGTGACAAAAAATTAGGTTGGCTATAATGGAACCGAATTATTTTAGTTAATGCCAAATATACAATAAAATACATAAATGCCAAAAATACAATGGTTCTTTTCTGGAGGAGATGCGAACTTTATAAATAACTACTAGTTCGTTTACTTTGCCCTACATTTCGTTTATTGTATTCAAAGTATTAAATCAATTTAATCATTTTTTAGGGTTCAATATTCCATTATTAAATAAAAAAAATCTATACACTATACAGTTCATCTCATACCGACCCTCATTATTGCGTCCTACTGAATTTGTAAGATGATGGGAGCAACTCTGCAAGAAAGAGGTAGAATTCAAATTATAAAGCTTAAACTTTACTCTAAATCATTAATTATATATATTGTATTTATCTGCTGTAATATTTATTTGAATTTCCTTTCTTGTAAATACATTATTACCTTCGCAAATTTGCGTAAGGTCATATTTTACCCGGCATCTATTTATTTATCCTCTTGTTATTCACATAACTCAAAATTATTCAACCAAATTGTCTGAAATTTGATGGTGGAATTGGTCATGTCCAGGAACCATTTGGTAGAATTTGAGGAGCAATCCGGTGAAGGTCAAGGTCATTCATAACTCAATAATTCAAAAAGTATTGAACCATATTGCATGAAACTTGATGTGACTATTGGTCATTATCCAGTTACCAGTTTATTAGATTTTGGGAGAAAACGGGTCAAAGCGGCGGTGAAGGTAGGCGCTCTACCGAGTGCACATAATCTAGTTTACCATATTATTTTTATCAATCTCACCTGCATGATCATAATGTTTGTAATACAGGCAGACCCGTTTTAAGTCAAAAATCGTACCTCACATTAACTTGGAAATTAAAATTAAAGGCGGGGAAACCCCGTTTTCAGTTTAGCATTGTTACTCCAATATTTTCGTTTTCTATTAACCAAAATCAAAGAACGTTCGCATGGTACACTATATACCATATTTTGTATGGATCCTTCAATGTAAATATAATTGCTTATGCACAATATTATTTCGTTAACGAGACTCAATTTAGAACAACTTTCATCTACAAAAGTAATTTAATTATTCAATATTTACGTTTAATGTCTTAACCCGTCCAGTCCCTTTATCTAATGTATTGGATATTTTGAAAATAATTATGAAGTAGAAATTTGATCCTTATTAGTATGGGTGTCTTCGTTCATGTTTATTGAATGTAACTGTGTGAGATATTATAGTACATTAATTTAATTTTCGATTACTTCCATAGTTATTTACTTATTATTTTATTATTATACAGTTTTTATTTGATAAAAACAGTATTTATCATATGTTAAATTATGTACATATGTCATGTATGTAATATAGGGTGACCGGACGTTTCGTCACCAGACGTTTCGATACTTGACGTTTCGTCACCAGACGTTTCGTTACTAGGACGTTTCGTTACTTGACGTTTCGTTACTTGACGTTTCGTTACTAGGACGTTTCGTTACTAGGACGTTTCGTTACTAGGACGTTTCGTTACTAGGACGTTTCGTTACTAGGACGTTTCGTTACTAGGACGTTTCGTTACTAGGACGTTTCGTTACTAGGACGTTTCGTTACTAGGACGTTTCGTTACTAGGACGTTTCGTTACTAGGACGTTTCGTTACTAGGACGTTTCGTTACTAGGACGTTTCGTTACTAGGACGTTTCGTTACTAGGACGTTTCGTTACTAGGACGTTTCGTTACTAGGACGTTTCGTTACTAGGACGTTTCGTTACTAGGACGTTTCGTTACTAGGACGTTTCGTTACTAGGACGTTTCGTTACTAGGACGATTCGTTACTAGGACGATTCGTTACTAGGACGATTCGTTACTAGGACGATTCGTTACTAGGACGATTCGTTACTAGGACGATTCGTTACTAGGACGATTCGTTTTTAGGACGATTCGTTTTTAGGACGATTCGTTTCTAGGACGATTCGTTTTTAGGACGATTCGTTTCTAGGACGATTCGTTTCTAGGACGATTCGTTTCTAGGACGATTCGTTTCTAGGACGATTCGTTTATAAGACGATTCGTTTCTAGGACGTTTCGTTACTAGGACGTTTCGTTACTAGGACGTTTCGTTACTAGGACGTTTCGTTACTAGGACGTTTCGTTACTAGGACGTTTCGTTACTAGGACGTTTCGTTAGTAGGACGTTTCGTTAGTAGGACGTTTCGTTAGTAGGACGTTTCGTTAGTAGGACGTTTCGTTAGTAGGACGTTTCGTTAGTAGGACGTTTCGTTAGTAGGACGTTTCGTTAGTAGGACGTTTCGTTTATACGTAGGACGTTTCGTTTATACGTAGGACGTTTCGTTTATACGTAGGACGTTTCGTTTATACGTATAGGACGTTTCGTTTATACGTATAGGACGTTTCGTTTATACGTATAGGACGTTTCGTTTATACGTATAGGACGTTTCGTTTATACGTATAGGACGTTTCGTTTATACGTATAGGACGTTTCGTTTATACGTATAGGACGATTCGTTTATACGTATAGGACGATTCGTTTATACGTATAGGACGATTCGTTTATACGTATAGGACGATTCGTTTATACGTATAGGACGATTCGTTTATACGTATAGGACGATTCGTTTATACGTATAGGACGATTCGTTTATACGTATAGGACGATTCGTTTATACGTATAGGACGATTCGTTTATACGTATAGGACGATTCGTTTATACGTATAGGACGATTCGTTTATACGTATAGGACGATTCGTTTATACGTATAGGACGTTTTGTTTATACGTAGGACGTTTTGTTTATACGTAGGACGTTTTGTTTATACGTAGGACGTTTTGTTTATACGTAGGACGTTTTGTTTATACGTAGGACGTTTTGTTTATACGTAGGACGTTTTGTTTATACGTAGGACGTTTTGTTTATACGTAGGACGTTTTGTTTATACGTAGGACGTTTTGTTTATACGTAGGACGTTTTGTTTATACGTAGGACGTTTTGTTTATACGTAGGAGGTTTCGTTTATTATACGTAGGAGGTTTCGTTTATTATACGTAGGACGTTTCGTTTATTATACGTAGGACGTTTCGTTTATTATACGTAGGACGTTTTGTTTATTATACCTAGGACGTTTTGTTTATTATACGTAGGACGTTTTGTTTATACGTAGGACGTTTTGTTTATACGTAGGACGTTTTGTTTATTATACGTAGGAGGTTTTGTTTATTATACGTAGGAGGTTTTGTTTATTATACGTAGGAGGTTTTGTTTATTATACGTAGGAGGTTTTGTTTATTATACGTAGGAGGTTTTGTTTATTATACGTAGGAGGTTTTGTTTATTATACGTAGGAGGTTTTGTTTATTATACGTAGGAGGTTTTGTTTATTATACGTAGGAGGTTTCGTTTATTATACGTAGGAGGTTTCGTTTATTATACGTAGGACGTTTTGTTTATTATACGTAGGACGTTTTGTTTATTATACGTAGGACGTTTTGTTTATTATACGTAGGACGTTTTGTTTATTATACGTAGGACGTTTTGTTTATTATACGTAGGACGTTTTGTTTATTGTACGTAGGACGTTTTGTTTATTGTACATAGGACGTTTTGTTTATTGTTCGTAGGACGTTTTGTTTATTGTACGTAGGACGTTTTGTTTATTGTACGTAGGACGTTTTGTTTATTGTACGTAGGACGTTTTGTTTATTGTACGTAGGACGTTTTGTTTATTGTACGTAGGACGTTTTGTTTATTGTACGTAGGACGTTTTGTTTATTGTACGTAGGACGTTTTGTTTATTGTACGTAGGACGTTTTGTTTATTGTACGTAGGACGTTTTGTTTATTGTACGTAGGACGTTTTGTTTATTGTACGTAGGACGTTTTGTTTATTATACGTAGGACGTTTCGTTTATCATACGTAGGACGTTTTGTTTATACGTAGGACGTTTTGTTTATACGTAGGACGTTTTGTTTATACGTAGGACGTTTTGTTTATACGTAGGACGTTTTGTTTATACGTAGGACGTTTTGTTTATACGTAGGACGTTTCGCTTATACGTAGGACGTTTCGTTTATACGTAGGACGTTTCGTTATTTTTTATGGAGTGGGAACGATTTTTTTTTATTGAAATGGTTGCCGACTACATTTTATACCAATCCCATACATTATAAATTTTTAATGTCTACTTTTTAAACATATTTTTTATTCGTTTGGTGATATATTGAATATAATCAGAGGTTTTAAAAATTAACAATCATCACTTAATATCTGTGATTGAAAAAGTTTGAAGTGAAAATATCATGGTTACTAATCGATATAGAAGATAAATAATAATAATTCTATTTAAGGGGGGCGTTTCACTGAAAAACTGTAAAATTTTCAAATTTCGTTTTTTGCATTTTTTAATTCTTCAATAGTTTATGTGTAACCCTGTAAAAACAGAACAACGAAATTCGTACTAGAAATGGTACAAACGTACCAACGCGATCAGCTGTGCAGGACTGCAGCGGGCCACCCAAGGTCAGTCTGTCTGTAGCCATTGAGCGAGGTGGAGTGTTGTGTGCTTTATTCCCCCTCAAAAAAGATCAAAAATCCCAATGAAATCAACAATGAAGTTATATAACCTACGATGCCACAGTGGGGATGCCGGAATCGGCAGGTAAAACCCTGTAAAAAAACATTGGAAAATTTGAAGTCGTTTTTCTCCACTTTCATGTTTTTCTCAGGCAAATCCCTACTCCTCCGTCAGTTTTCAACCGATTTTTCTGATTCAACGTTTTATATGAAGGTAAGACTTCAGGCTACAAATCACGCGTTGTAAAAGTGGAAAAAAAATTTCAGAAAAAAAAAAAAAAAAAAAATCGTTTTTTTTTGATAAAAAAATATGATTTTTCAAAATTTTGTCTATTTTTGAAAACTGGTTTTGATTTTTGAATATTTGCAACGGGTGTTTTGTTACCACATGATTTGGCTATGTCATGAAGCAAAAAAAATGAAAATTGGTCACAAATTGTAGGAGGAGTAGGACTTTGAAAAATCGCTCAAAAACTCGAAAATGTGGCAATAACTCAAAAACTATAAAAAAAATTGAAAAAATGTCATCACCAAAAACGTCTTAGAATTTGATTTTACACCTGCCTACTAAGTTTCAGAAAAATCGTACGATAAATAAAGAAGCTCACCCGAAAATGAAACGCCCCCCTTAATTTTTCCTTACCGAATGACAATAACTTAATGAAAAAAAACATAATCTTCCGCAATTTAGCGAAAGTAATAATAGTATTAGATAATATAAGAAAATACTATAATAATTTAACATATCAACTCTTTATTCTTATTCCTATAAACTATTTTCTAATATGTTCGAAAAATTCCGGTAGTTGGTTCAGCATAGGGAAAATACTCGGTACATATTTATAATTTATAGAGTATGGGATTGGAATATTTTTTAGTCTATAACTCATGTCATTTCAAATTCGGAACGAAACGTCCGGGTACGAAACATCCTAGCACCGTAATATAGATAGCTTGTGTTCAAATTCTTTCTGTTACGAATACATATTTACTCATTTGGTTTCAATAAGTTCAACTAAATAAGTGATTATATGTACATGTAGTAGTTACTGCCAAAAAATGATAACTCAATTAATTTTAAACTCAATTTTCCGGTACAGCTGATGTAAGTTAGCTCGGGGTCAACTCCGCTCATAAAAGGTCCTGCTATAAAAAAAGACTTAAAACTGGGTCTGCCTGTAGTTACGATTAAAACGGCTTAACTGAATACTAAAAACAAATTACAAAAGTTACTCCTGAAATATTTTCTATACCAAAGTTCGTGGAGAGACATGATCCCCACATATTTGGTGGGTGCGCCTTTATACTTATTAATATAAGTTGAATATTTATTATTTTATTGATTTACCTTAATTAATTACCTTTTTTAGACCTTTTTATTCATATTATAACTTTAATGGAAGTAGGAATATTTGTCACCCCTTTGAAAAGAAATGATGAGGCGTTGACGTAGGATAGATTTAAGAGATCTTTAAAAGGAAATGTCCTGTAAAGTATATATACCAAATTAATTGGTAGATGAATAATATTCATATAATATCTGTTATATTATTCAATTTTTCAGACGAGGACTACAAAATTGAATAATATTTTGGAAGCTACAGAGATGCTTGCCAAACATTTCATAGAGTACCCATCCAAAATATCTGAACACCGTTGGATTAATTATTTATTTTGCCTAAATTCGACTTTTCTACTGGAAATGAAACTGTTAATCAGGACGTAAGTATCCAATTACATTATATAATCATGATTGTATTCTACATAATGATGGTATAATTCTAACTTGCATGCCTCTATTCCTTCAGATTCATTGAAATCGATGAACAGGAATTCAGTCGAAAAGTAGACAAGATTTTAGTAGCTTATAAGAAGTTCTTGAAAGATGACAAATTCCTGAAATTCATTGTAGAATTTCTTTTGACTTCGGCACATAACAGCGAAGCTAATCAGAAATTTCTTGGTGAGTGAACGATATAGAACAACTTATTTATTCACCATTTACTTAGCCTAGGTTCCCAACGATATTTTCTAGTTACTAGTTAGGTATATCGGTAGAAATAATATCATAGACTTTAAGGATATGAATTTAAATATTTTTAATATAAAATACCAATTCTTTTTCAGAGAACCATGGAACGGAATTTGAAGTAATGAAATTTTTGAAACTTAAACTGAAGAGGATTTTCTTCATATCTATTTTAGTAGATAAAAACAGTGATAATTTAGTAGATTTAATAACAGAGAAACGTAAAAATGATCTGATGTTATTGATAGTTTCTGGTGTAAAGGGCTTATACCAAGAACATGATCGTCAACATACAGAAACAAATCTCAGCACTGCTATAGCAAAGGATTTAAAATGCAAATTAAGTCAGAGTTCAGTCTCTGAAAAGACAGGATTTGAGGTAACTGCCGATTCTATTACCAATCCATCAAAATCTTCAAATGTAAAGTATGGGAGTATTCCAACTTTCCCAAATCAATTTGATAATGAACAGAACGATGAGGCGGTAACGGCACTCAATATTGCAGTTGATTCTATTCCTTGCTATAGCAATGCAAGTGATTTTTCGGAATTGGATAAGAATAAAATATCCCAATTTGTCGATAAGTGTGTGGACAGTCTGACTAAATTTTATGGAATATCTTCTTTTCACAATATAAACTTGAACAAATCTGTACCTGCGATGAAAGATGGAAATGAGCTTTTGACATTCAAAGAGTCGAACTCTTTCGAAGATAATTTAGCTAGAAAATCAGTAATATTTGGTGAAAACTCTAATCAAAATGAAAAGAAGACTAGCCTTGCTACTGATGAGAAAGAGACTAGCCCTGCTACTGAAGAGAAGGAGACTAGCCCTGCTACTGAAGAGAAGGAGACTAGCCCTGCTACTGAAGAGAAGGAGACTAGCCCTGCTGCTACTGAAGAGAAGGAGACTAGCCCTGCTGCTACTGACGAGAAGGAGACTAGCCCTGCTGCTACTGACGAGAAGGAGACTAGCCCTGCTGCAGCTACTGACGAGAAGGAGACTAACCCTGCTGCTACTGAAGAGAAGGAGACTAGCCCTGCTGCTACTGACGAGAAGGAGACTAGCCCTGCTGCAGCTACTGACGAAAAGGAGACTAGCCCTGCTGCTGCTACTGACGAGAAGGAGACTAGCCCTGCTGCTGCTACTGACGAGAAGGAGACTAGCCCTGCTGCTGCTACTGACGAGAAGGAGACTAGCCCTGCTGCTGCTACTGACGAGAAGGAGACTAGCCCTGCTGCTGCTACTGACGAGAAGGAGACTAGCCATGCTGCAGCTACTGACGAGAAGGAGACTAGCCATGCTGCAGCTACTGACGAGAAGGAGACTAGCCATGCTGCAGCTACTGACGAGAAGGAGACTAGCCATGCTGCAGCTACTGACGAGAAGGAGACTAGCCATGCTGCAGCTACTGACGAGAAGGAGACTAGCCCTGCTGCTGCTACTGACGAGAAGGAGACTAGCCCTGCTGCTGCTACTGACGAGAAGGAGACTAGCCCTGCTGCTGCTACTGACGAGAAGGAGACTAGCCCTGCTGCTGCTACTGACGAGAAGGAGACTAGCCCTGTTGCTGCTCCTACTGACGAGAAGGAGACTAGCCCTGCTGCTGCTACTGACGAGAAGGAGACTAGCCCTGCTGCTGCTGCTACTGCTACTGACGAGAAGGAGACTAGCCCTGCTGCTGCTGCTACTGACGAGAAGGAGACTAGCCCTGCTGCTGCTGCTACTGACGAGAAGGAGACTAGCACTGCTGCTGCTGCTGCTGCTGCTGCTGCTACTGACGAGAAGGAGACTAGCACTGCTGCTGCTGCTGCTGCTGCTGCTACTGACGAGAAGGAGACTAGCACTGCTGCTGCTGCTGCTACTGACGAGAAGGAGACTAGCACTGCTGCTGCTGCTGCTGCTACTGACGAGAAGGAGACTAGCCCTGCTGCTACTGAAGAGAAGGAGACTAGCCCTGCTGCTACTGACGAGAAGGAGACTAGCCCTGCTGCAGCTACTGACGAGAAGGAGACTAGCCCTGCTGCAGCTACTGACGAGAAGGAGACTAGCCCTGCTGCAGCTACTGACGAGAAGGAGACTAGCCCTGCTGCTGCTACTGACGAGAAGGAGACTAGCCCTGCTGCTGCTACTGACGGGAAGGAGACTAGCCCTGCTGCTGCTACTGACGAGAAGGAGACTAGCCCTGCTGCTGCTACTGACGAGAAGGAGACTAGCCATGCTGCAGCTACTGACGAGAAGGAGACTAGCCATGCTGCAGCTACTGACGAGGAGACTAGCCATGCTGCAGCTACTGACGAGAAGGAGACTAGCCATGCTGCTGCTACTGACGAGAAGGAGACTAGCCCTGCTGCTGCTACTGACGAGAAGGAGACTAGCCCTGCTGCTGCTACTGACGAGAAGGAGACTAGCCCTGCTGCTGCTACTGACGAGAAGGAGACTAGCCCTGCTGCTGCTACTGACGAGAAGGAGACTAGCCCTGCTGCTGCTACTGACGAGAAGGAGACTAGCCCTGCTGCTGCTACTGACGAGAAGGAGACTAGCCCTGTTGCTGCTCCTACTGACGAGAAGGAGACTAGCCCTGTTGCTGCTCCTACTGACGAGAAGGAGACTAGCCCTGTTGCTGCTCCTACTGACGAGAAGGAGACTAGCCCTGCTGCTGCTACTGACGAGAAGGAGACTAGCCCTGCTGCTGCTGCTACTGCTACTGACGAGAAGGAGACTAGCCCTGCTGCTGCTGCTACTGACGAGAAGGAGACTAGCCCGGCTGCTGCTGCTACTGACGAGAAGGAGACTAGCACTGCTGCTGCTGCTGCTGCTGCTGCTGCTGCTGCTGCTGCTGCTGCTGCTGCTACTACTGACGAGAAGGAGACTAGCACTGCTGCTGCTGCTGCTACTGACGAGAAGGAGACTAGCACTGCTGCTGCTGCTGCTGCTGCTGCTACTGACGAGAAGGAGACTAGCACTGCTGCTGCTGCTGCTGCTGCTGCTACTGACGAGAAGGAGACTAGCACTGCTGCTGCTGCTGCTACTGACGAGAAGGAGACTAGCACTGCTGCTGCTGCTGCTGCTGCTGCTACTGACGAGAAGGAGACTAGCACTGCTGCTGCTGCTGCTACTGACGAGAAGGAGACTAGCACTGCTGCTGCTGCTGCTGCTGCTACTGACGAGAAGGAGACTAGCACTGCTGCTGCTGCTGCTACTGACGAGAAGGAGACTAGCACTGCTGCTGCTGCTGCTGCTGCTACTGACGAGAAGGAGACTAGCCCTGCTGCTGCTGCTGCTACTGACGAGAAGGAGACTAGCCCTGCTGCTGCTGCTGCTGCTGCTACTGACGAGAAGGAGACTAGCCCTGCTGCTGCTGCTGCTGCTGCTACTGACGAGAAGGAGACTAGCCCTGCTGCTGCTGCTACTGACGAGAAGGAGACTAGCCCTGCTGCTGCTGCTGCTGCTACTGACGAGAAGGAGACTAGCCCTGCTGCTGCTGCTGCTGCTGCTACTGACGAGAAGGAGACTAGCCCTGCTGCTGCTGCTGCTGCTGCTACTGACGAGAAGGAGACTAGCCCTGCTGCTGCTGCTGCTGCTGCTGCTACTGACGAGAAGGAGACTAGCCCTGCTGCTACTGACGTGAAGGAGACTAGCCCTGCTGCTGCTGCTGCTACTGACGAGAAGGAGACTAGCCCTGCTGCTGCTGCTGCTACTGACGAGAAGGAGACTAGCCCTGCTGCTGCTGCTGCTGCTGCTGCTACTGACGAGAAGGAGACTAGCCCTGCTGCTGCTGCTGCTGCTACTGACGAGAAGGAGACTAGCCCTGCTGCTGCTGCTGCTGCTGCTGCTACTGACGAGAAGGAGACTAGCCCTGCTGCTGCTGCTGCTGCTGCTACTGACGAGAAGGAGACTAGCCCTGCTGCTGCTGCTGCTGCTGCTACTACTGACGAGAAGGAGACTAGCCCTGCTGCTGCTACTGACGAGAAGGAGACTAGCCCTGCTGCTGCTGCTACTGACGAGAAGGAGACTAGCCCTGCTTCTGCTGCTGCTGCTACTGACGAGAAGGAGACTAGCCCTGCTGCTGCTGCTGCTACTGACGAGAAGGAGACTAGCCCTGCTGCTGCTGCTGCTGCTGCTTCTGCTACTGACGAGAAGGAGACTAGCCCTGCTGCTGCTGCTACTGACGAGAAGGAGACTAGCCCTGCTGCTGCTGCTACTGACGAGAAGGAGACTAGCCCTGCTGCTGCTGCTGCTGCTACTGACGAGAAGGAGACTAGCCCTGCTGCTGCTGCTGCTGCTGCTACTGACGAGAAGGAGACTAGCCCTGCTGCTGCTACTGACGAGAAGGAGACTAGCCCTGCTGCTGCTGCTGCTACTGACGAGAAGGAGACTAGCCCTGCTGCTGCTGCTGCTACTGACGAGAAGGAGACTAGCCCTGCTGCTGCTGCTGCTACTGACGAGAAGGAGACTAGCCCTGCTGCTGCTGTTGCTACTACTGACGAGAAGGAGACTAGCCCTGCTGCTGCTGCTGCTGCTACTGACGAGAAGGAGACTAGCCCTGCTGCTGCTGCTGCTGCTGCTGCTGCTGCTGCTGCTGCTGCTGCTGCTACTGACGAGAAGGAGACTAGCCCTGCTGCTGCTGCTGCTGCTGCTACTGACGAGAAGGAGACTAGCCCTGCTGCTGCTGCTGCTGCTGCTGCTACTGACGAGAAAGAGACTAGCCCTGCTGCTGCTACTGACGAGAAGGAGACTAGCCCTGCTGCTGCTGCTGCTGCTACTGACGAGAAGGAGACTAGACCTGCTGCTGCTGCTGCTGCTACTGACGAGAAGGAGACTAGCCCTGCTGCTGCTGCTGCTACTGACGAGAAGGAGACTAGCCCTGCTGCTGCTACTGACGAGAAGGAGACTAGCCCTGCTGCTGCTGCTGCTGCTGCTACTGACGAGAAGGAGACTAGGCCTGCTGCTGCTGCTGCTACTGACGGGAAGGAGACTAGAACTGCTGCTGCTGCTGCTACTGACGGGAAGGAGACTAGCCCTTCTGCTGCTGCTGCTGCTACTGACGAGAAGGAGACTAGCCCTGCTGCTGCTGCTGCTACTGACGAGAAGGAGACTAGCCCTGCTGCTGCTACTGACGAGAAGGAGACTAGGCCTGCTGCTGCTGCTGCTACTGACGGGAAGGAGACTAGGCCTGCTGCTGCTGCTGCTACTGACGGGAAGGAGACTAGCCCTTCTGCTGCTGCTGCTGCTACTGACGAGAAGGAGACTAGCCCTGCTGCTGCTGCTGCTGCTGCTGCTACTGACGAGAAGGAGACTAGCCCTGCTGCTGCTGCTGCTACTGACGAGAAGGAGACTAGCCCTGCTGCTGCTGCTGCTGCTACTGACGAGAAGGAGACTAGCCCTGCTGCTGCTGCTGCTACTGACGAGAAGGAGACTAGCCCTGCTGCTGCTGCTGCTGCTACTGACGAGAAAGAGACTAGCCCTGCTGCTGCTGCTGCTACTGACGAGAAGGAGACTAGCCCTGCTGCTGCTGCTGCTGCTACTGACGAGAAGGAGACTAGCCCTGCTGCTGCTGCTACTGACGAGAAGAAGACTAGCTCTGCTGCTGCTGCTACTGCTACTAACGTGAAGGAGACTAGCCCTCCTGCTGCTGCTACTGACGAGAAGGAGACTAGCCCTCCTGCTGCTGCTACTGACGAGAAGGAGACTAGCCCTGCTGCTGCTGCTACTGACGAGAAGGAGACTAGCCCTGCTGCTGCTGCTGCTGCTACTGACGAGAAGGAGACTAGCCCTGCTGCTGCTGCTGCTGCTGCTGCTGCTGCTGCTGCTGCTGCTGCTGCTGCTGCTACTGACGAGAAGGAGACTAGCCCTGCTGCTGCTGCTGCTGCTGCTACTGACGAGAAGGAGACTAGCCCTGCTGCTGCTGCTGCTGCTGCTGCTACTGACGAGAAGGAGACTAGCCCTGCTGCTGCTGCTGCTGCTGCTGCTACTGACGAGAAAGAGACTAGCCCTGCTGCTGCTACTGACGAGAAGGAGACTAGACCTGCTGCTGCTGCTGCTGCTACTGAGGAGAAGGAGACTAGCCCTGCTGCTGCTGCTGCTACTGACGAGAAGGAGACTAGCCCTGCTGCTGCTACTGACGAGAAGGAGACTAGCCCTGCTGCTGCTGCTGCTGCTGCTACTGACGAGAAGGAGACTAGGCCTGCTGCTGCTGCTGCTACTGACGGGAAGGAGACTAGAACTGCTGCTGCTGCTGCTACTGACGGGAAGGAGACTAGCCCTTCTGCTGCTGCTGCTGCTACTGACGAGAAGGAGACTAGCCCTGCTGCTGCTGCTGCTACTGACGAGAAGGAGACTAGCCCTGCTGCTGCTACTGACGAGAAGGAGACTAGGCCTGCTGCTGCTGCTGCTACTGACGGGAAGGAGACTAGGCCTGCTGCTGCTGCTGCTACTGACGGGAAGGAGACTAGCCCTTCTGCTGCTGCTGCTGCTACTGACGAGAAGGAGACTAGCCCTGCTGCTGCTGCTGCTGCTACTGACGAGAAGGAGACTAGCCCTGCTGCTGCTGCTGCTACTGACGAGAAGGAGACTAGCCCTGCTGCTGCTGCTGCTGCTACTGACGAGAAGGAGACTAGCCCTGCTGCTGCTGCTGCTACTGACGAGAAGGAGACTAGCCCTGCTGCTGCTGCTGCTACTGACGAGAAAGAGACTAGCCCTGCTGCTGCTGCTGCTACTGACGAGAAGGAGACTAGCCCTGCTGCTGCTGCTGCTGCTACTGACGAGAAGGAGACTAGCCCTGCTGCTGCTGCTACTGACGAGAAGAAGACTAGCTCTGCTGCTGCTGCTACTGCTACTAACGTGAAGGAGACTAGCCCTCCTGCTGCTGCTACTGACGAGAAGGAGACTAGCCCTGCTGCTGCTGCTACTGACGAGAAGGAGACTAGCCCTGCTGCTGCTGCTACTGACGAGAAGGAGACTAGCCCTGCTGCTGCTGCTACTGACGAGAAGGAGACTAGCCCTGCTGCTGCTGCTACTGACGAGAAGGAGACTAGCCCTGCTGCTGCTGCTGCTACTGACGAGAAGGAGACTAGCCCTGCTGCTGCTGCTGCTGCTGACGAGAAGGAGACTAGCCCTGCTGCTGCTGCTGCTGCTGCTGCTGACGAGAAGGAGACTAGCCCTGCTGCTGCTGCTGCTGCTGACGAGAAGGAGACTAGCCCTGCTGCTGCTGCTGCTGCTGACGAGAAGGAGACTAGCCCTGCTGCTGCTGCTGCTGCTGCTGCTGACGAGAAGGAGACTAGCCCTGCTGCTGCTGCTGACGAGAAGGAGACTAGCCCTGCTGCTGCTGACGAGAAGGAGACTAGCCCTGCTGCTGCTGCTGACGAGAAGGAGACTAGCCCTGCTGCTGCTGCTGCTGCTGCTGACGAGAAGGAGACTATCCCTGCTGCTGCTGCTGCTGACGAGAAGGAGACTAGCCCTGCTGCTGCTGCTGCTGCTGCTGACGAGAAGGAGACTAGCCCTGCTGCTGCTGCTGCTGCTGCTGACGAGAAGGAGACTAGCCCGGCTGCTGCTGCTGACGAGAAGGAGACTAGCCCTGCTTCTGCTGCTGACGAGAAGGAGACTAGCCCCGCTGCTGCTGCTGACGAGAAGGAGACTAGCCCCGCTGCTGCTGCTGACGAGAAGGAGACTAGCCCCGCTGCTGCTGCTGACGAGAAGGAGACTAGCCCCGCTGCTGATGCTGCTGCTGCTGCTGACGAGAAGGAGACTAGCCCTGTTGCTGCTGCTGCTGCTGCTGCTGACGAGAAGGAGACTAGCCCTGCTGCTGCTGACGAGAAGGAGACTAGCCCTGCTGCTGCTGCTGACGGGAAGGACACTAGCCCTGCTGCTGCTGCTGCTGCTGCTGACGGGAAGGAGACTAGCCCTGCTGCTGCTGCTGAAGAGAAGGAGACTAGCCCTGCTGAGCATTCCGCTGTGTATGAAGAGAATCTCGCAAAATCAGGAATTTCCGAAACAGGAAAATCGATCTCCAGTGGTTGTGATGAAGAGTATACGACGAACTCATCTGTTTCCAGTGCTGACGAGGAAAACTCTACATCTACCCTTAGTGTCAGCAGATTAACGGAATACAAAACTTTAACAGAGACCCCTATTCCCAGTTCTGGTGAGGACAAGTCTATTACAGAGACCTCTGTTCCCAGTTCTGCTGGGGACAAGTGTGCGTCTGAGACCTCTGCCTCGGGACATAATGAAGACAAACCTGTAACAAAGACTCCAGACACTAGACTTAATGAGGCCCAGTCTACATTTAAGAGCTCACACTCTTGCCTTAGCCACTCGACCCAGGACTTAATGTGGAAGCGCGTACCACCTTATACTGAGAGTGCTGCCATTGGACCTAGTGAGAAGAATTTGGTTTCAATTACCCCATCTACCTGTTTATGTCATTCTGAAAATAAAACTCCAACAGAAATCATTGACTTAATAGAATACAAATCTAACAAAAATAATATGGATAAAGAAGAATTGGAAAAAATAATGACTATTGATGTGGAGAAGTTTATGAGAGACTTTCCTTTCGAATCTCCCATGTTATTTGATGAAATCTATGATTATCGTCGTGTGAAGGAAGTAATTATTTCGATCTTCCGTGCTCATCTCAAAAATTCAAGTTTATGCAAAAGGTTAGATCAATTAAGTTATAAAATGTGTACATTACCTATACATATTTTGAATCTAGGGTTCTATTGATAGCTGTCTATGGTGACGTCTTTGATTTTATATTAGTTAGGTACATAGGCTTCATTTACTATCACCTCTATATTTACCTCTTCCATCCGTGAGTCTAGCCACTGGTACTTTTGTCCTTTATATTTTTCTGTTAGTGCCTTAATTTATCGTGTAGCTTATTTGCATCCTTGAGCTTCATTACCGATAGATAGCAGGAGACATTTTCATGGACACTTTCCAATCTGACTTCTTCTTAAAGGTACTTTGTACCCATTTCGTTACCCAGACTCTGGGTAGGTGAAACCCTACTAATAATATTATAGAAATTTTATAACCGACATAATTTATTACAGTAGAACTCCTCTATAGTGATTGGCTTATGATGTTCACTTTACTGGGTACAATTTAACTCATTCACTATAGAGGAGTTCTACTGAACCTATTTTAACATTTTTTTCGTATATTACCCTATATTTAAAAACTTATGTATTAGAAAATAGTCTTACCGTGAATTTTCATTTTACAGTTCAGAAGCAATACAGTTCAACGACAAATTGAAGAAGGAGATAGAAAATGAAAAGAAGAATTTACAGTTCTTCTCGGGCAACTTTCAGCATGATCGTCAGACTTTGGTTGAAATTATCCGATCTCACTTCGATAGAATAGGAGATTTTCCTTTAACGTTTTGTATCAATTCATAATTAATTATATTCAGAATATTCGTAATAGTAAATAGCAAAATATCTATTCCTGCAAATAGATAATTAATTGAAAAAATCTTAAGAGTAATGGAAATTTATAATCATATTTATATACTTTTTGATGTTGACGAAATAATTGATTAAATTTGATTTTATTCTATTTAGACGCTAAATTTATGAAACATTGTTCTAGATTTTATATTTGACTGTAAATGGTTTATAATATATTTCATGAAGGATACCAATTTTTAATTTCATTGATTTTTCGCATACGTTTATAGAGGTAGTGCTAGAGTTACGCTCTTCAACTCTGATATTTTATATTTTTGTGTTAGGTATTCTCTTGTAGTCAAGTGACTGAATTCACGGAGTTACTTTTCTGGAGATTTTCTCCTTTCCAATTCAAACTCTTTTGAAGTCCTTTGTACTCGATATTTCCTTTGACACCAGCAAATGTATTTCTCGATTTACTCATACTAAATAGGTCAAATTGTATAGTATATAAATATTTAAAGATGGTAATGTGATACCACATTGAATTTGACAGCAAATATAATGATCATTAGTGCGGTATTTGCAAAACTACTTTAACTACTAAAATTTCAACCTATTCATTCTATCTTTTAAAAATTCTTATGAAAGTTTTTTTTTTATTATATTTACAATTGAATGAGGTTTCGAAACGTCACGGCCACTTCTATTATCATTAATATTTTCCATCAAATACGCTGAGATAGCAAAGATAATGTTCTCTATACACAAATGCTGAACACTGTATCTGAAAAAATCTTCTGATGTTGTCGAGGATATGGTCTTCTTCCCTTTACTGCCAAAGGATTCCTCGGGATCCTTTGAAGAGATGTAGGACAATAGAGCGCATTTTCCAGATTAGATTCTCATTCCTCTTCATCATCATTTACTTTTTATTAGAGACGTTTATGAATGAAGTTACCAAGGTAGGATTCTGATTCAATTTTCCTCGCCTCACTGATTTCGTTGTTAGGCAATGAAACTTCTGTCGGAGAGAAAGTTTATCTTGTACTTTGTTTATTGACTTTTTGTACTGTCTACACTTTGTTTGTTATCTATGAATACTTTTTAGATGATAATCTTTAAAATACTTAAAACAATGAATTATTTACTGAGTGTATATTGTATGAAATTTAAATCTTTTATTTGAATTATCAGTTAGAATTATTGCAAAAATTTGCTATATTTTCACTTGTAGATGTATGAAACTAGAATTTTTCTGTTTTCCACTAACAAAATCTTAAACATACAAAGACTCTAAACACACATACAATATCATTACACTTTCCAACATCGTTATGTCCATTTAAATAGGCCTTTGGTTCCGAAGCAGATGTTAAACCCCTAATGAATAAATTCTATCTACAATAATTAGGGTTGTGATGATATGCGTTTAAAATCATAGATCATGAAAATATTATAGACGGAGGGAAATTAACAGTATTGAATGGTTCTAAATCAGCGGTATATAGTGTTCGATACCATTTTATTGCGTTTCGTCAGTGGATATTCCAAAGATCTATAATTTTAAACGCATATTGTCACATCCCTAATAATAATTCAAGAGCAATAGCAATATTTTTTTGTTATGTCAATTGAATAACTTACTCCACCTCTGTATATATTATGTAAGTTATAATATAGCTGAGGACCTAATGTTGGTCTAAAATGTTCTCGAGGGGCTTTTGATTACATCTTCTCTCTTATAATAGAAATAATAGCTCCTTCTGGCTGACCAAAATAATCTTTCAGCTGAGAATAAATGAAGCCTTTCTGTAACAATGGCGACAGTTTATTATACTCTATTATATATTTATGAATACATTTGTAGTTCATTCCCAGCCGGAAATTTATATTCGACAATCGTATGCTTCCGTTCGGCAATGACAATTTATGATTATTAGTTCGTGTATACATATAGATCAATGATTTCATGAGAATGTTGTCTTAATTTATTATAAATTTGAAAAACTGTCTATCTTAAGATGTGCACAATAATGAATTCGGAAGATAGTCTGAAATTATGAGGTTTTACTGTAAAATATATCTATTTACTTTAATCGATAGTAATTACCACAATGTTCTCTATGCTTTATATTTTCTTGAAAATTGTTCTCCATATTTTCCAAATTTACTCGTTTATACTCTGAAATATGTTTTATATTCTTTAAAAATATGTCTTTTTTTTATTCTTTTTATTCTCGATTAATAAAACTGCTGTATATATAAACCTGATAAAGGATATTAATTAGCAAGACTCTTGAATCACATTTGGATGCATGCAAATATTATGTTTCGACGTAATGGAATTATTTGAAGAGTTTAAATAAGTCGTATTAACTTTAATTGAATCCAATGTGTACATCTTCTGACCAGGTTCATTCACAGTAATATTTGGTTAATAAAATAGGTCAATTTTAAATGTTATTCGTTACATTGAATTAAGACAAATTTAGCAGTTGTTGGGATAAAGTGAGATTATGAGAATACATTTTGTAATATGTATGCACAATTTCTGAACACAGTATCTGAAAAATCTTCTAATGTTGTCTTGGTGATTAACACTTATTATAAAAAAAGTTGATTATAATACTGATTATAAAAAAAGTTGATTATAATACTGATTATAAAAAAAGTTGATTATAATACTGATTATGAAAAAATTGATTAATACTGATTATGAAAAAAAGTGATTAATACTGATTATAGGAAAAAAGTTGATTAATACTGATTATATAAAAGGTGATTAATACTGTTTACACATTATTTTACAATAAGTAAGTCCTTGATATAGTCCAATCTTTCGTTTAGGAAGAAACATGACACCAGATGTAAATTATACATAATTACCAGTAAGAACTTATGATAAATCAAATTTGTTACTATTAAAAAATATCCAAATATCAACTGTATACCATTCTTAACCATTTTTCAATTTGGTGAGCGAAAGTCGAAATGTTTCGTTCTGGTCAATCTATAACTGCTGTGTTCTTTAAAGTTCTGCTGTCCAACTTATACTTCTGGAACTGTCGGATTTCAGGAGAAATTTGAGTGGCAGCTTGGAGGTCCTGTTTTTAAAGTCCGTTTACAAAGATCGGATTTTGTTCAGATCCATTACCCCTCAAATGGTTGCTGCTGGCGGCACTTTAAAAATGGTGGGATTTCCAGGGATTTACGCACATTCTATTTGCTGATCTTCTGAAGAAACGTTAAATATACGCACATGTGGATAATCTCTTTAGCTTTTCAGAACTCAAAAGAGGGTTGAAGTTGTACAAATTCGATACGATTCAGCGATTGCGTATTTTTGTTGCTTCAAGTGGGAAGATATATAGTTCAATCATTCAGTTTTGGTGAATGGTGATTATGGTAAGAGAATTTGTTGGTAAGAATATATTTTTGCTCAGAAACTTCAAAAACTTTCAGAAGAAGTTTTTCAATTTAATCGATGAAGGGTAAATAAACATTAGCGGATATGACACTTTAATTAGCGGCTTAGCCGATAGCGAACTAGAAAATATGTTAAATTTTCGATCGCAATTAGGTGACTATAGGATAGGCTATATTCAGTGTACCGTGTAGTGGCCAGGAAGGATCTTTTCAGTGTACCGTGTAGTGGCTAGGAAGGGTCTTTTCAGTGTACCGTGTAGTGGCTAGGAAGGATCTTTTCAGTGTTCCGTGTAGTGGCTATGAAGGATCTTTTCAGTGTACCGTGTAGTGGCTAGGAAGGATCTTCATAACTCTCGAAAAGGAAGAACCGATCGTTTCTCCAGTCCGTTGTCCGTACTTTAATGATATAATGTAAGTTGTCAGAATGTTAACCTTTTCTTCAAAGTTGTATATTGCGCAAGAAGAATCCACCATCTAAGTTCACATGAAATAAAATGTAGGTTCAATTTAATTACAAAACTTACGGGAGAATTCGTCCAAATTTTTACAATAAACTTTCAAGTGACACGGAAAGTTGGATATCATTTTTTTTTCATATCAATTTCTTCGACAGATGGAGCTTCAGATTTCTTGTCATGAAGAAGAGCAAATGAATTGAAGTACTCATTCTATTGTTAATAAAAGTATGGAGTATAAATAGAGAAAGGTAGAGTGAGTTTCGAGTTATCGGACGGTTGCACATTTGCGATCTTTCAATAATAAGGTATATAATATAATTGTTCTATAACTTTTATTATAGTTCGTATCCATGATACCTTCGGGTATCATGGATGCAAATGAAAATAGAGGTTGGATAATTAAAAGAATTCTTAAGTGATCGGAAATGTTGTATCGTACGATAATTCGGAACTTACTCTATTCAATTACTGATTTTAGATCGTTTTAAACGTCAAACTAAATATTGAAGTCCATATCTCTCAATGTGAGTGAAAATCATAATTATTAGTTTATCAAGATTTTTCTTTTCTTCGCCTTAAAACTACATTTCAAAAATGAAAATAACGCAACTTCTTTTTTTCTCAATGGAATTTTTTTTTTATAACCGGTATTATGAACACGGAACAAAAATCTTTGAAATAACTAATATTTATCGTTTATTTTAGTAAGTAATACTTATATTATGAGTAACACTTAGAATAAAAGTTTTTTTCTTACGTGTCCAAAATTGTGGAACTGTCCGATAATTCGAAACTTACCCTAAATCCATGTTCTTTAATACACTACCCATCACGAATATAATTTTCTTCATTCTGCTTTCCTTGATAAATATTCAATCAAAGTAACTTGGTACACTCACAGTAACCGGATAGTGGGCCTTAAAATAAGTCTTGATCAACCGATTTGACATTCAGAAATTTTTGATTGACCTTTCATGACCTTTTTCAGCCCCCAATTTCCGAGTACTGATGGTTCCCCTAACATTTTCTATTTCATTAATATGATGAATTACCGATCAACCTTTAATTAAATATTATTATTCTGTTCATAAAATTATTTACATTAATAATAATGATATTCTGTTAATAAGATTAAATATTAATAATAGTATTAATTATTTATATTAATACGATTTATTTCTTCCCCAATTGAATGTTCTAATTTCATTGCTTTTCTTGCCAAATTCAAAATCTTTTCGAATGGCGAATTGGATGATTATTCCTCAGAAATGTTTACGTCTTCCCTAAAAGCGTTCAACTCATTTATTTGTTTTCAGTTTCTGCCAATTTCATTTGCTATAAAAATTACTTCAAAATATGTTTTTGTAACATTTCTTAGGTACAAAATTCTAAAGTGAGAATTATTGATTGAAATTAAAAATAATTATATTCAAGATTACATACGTATTCGGCCACGTTTAATTACATTTTTAGATACTATTGGGAACGCGTTTATTTCAATAGACCAACTGTCTTAGTTTCTTTTTCATTTCATATTATATTCAAGATTACATATGTATTAGGTTCGGTATAATTACATTCTTAGATACTATTGAGAACACATTTATTTCAATAGACTGCCCTAGTTTTCCTAATTCCATTCGAAAAGTTCCTCTAAGTTAAATCACACAATGAGATCTGTTTCAATTATCCGATTCCGATCAACTCCAGTCTTTCCAGATCTCTCCTGATTAATTACGGTCCATTTTTCCGAAAGCAGAGAAAGACAAACTGTCAAATGATTTTGCTTTCCATGAACTTTGAAGATTGGCTTTCGGGAGTAGTTGAATTTAATCTGAGAACTTTTTCTTCTTTCACGCCAGTGCTCCGTATCCATGTTTGATAGGAGAGATACAACGTCTTAATGAAGACGCGAGATTGCGTTAGAGTTCACTCCACCTGAAGAAACTTAGGCAACAAAATTCGGAGCGTCAAATGTGAATTATATGACTTCATAGGGATTGAAATAGAATGGATTATGATAATTCATAGATAAGGAATATAATGGAATGGATTGTAATAATTCATATAGCTACGAGTATCATAAGGATTACAATAGATTGAATTGTGATAATGCTTTGTTGTGATCTTCATGATGAATCGAAAAAAAAAAGATTATGATGAGAATAGAGTAGATATGATAATTCATATAGGTATGAGTTTCATATTATTAATTGCAGGAAAAATGGTATTGGCGTTATGATAGTGTATATGTATATGATCTTCATTATGAGTTAATTTTGTTATGTATTATGTAAAAGTGACACTTCGTGAACTGGTTTTAAAATTGCTGGTTCAAATATTCACATCAAAGTTTGCAACTTTATATTTCATAAGTTTGTAACAACTTTTGTAAAGATCTACTTTAATTCAATTAGTGTGTGTACAATTGATGTAATAAAAAAACAGGTGTGGACACTGTACACCGATATTTTACATATGCCAATATTTTTACATATACATACAGTTAAACTCCTTTATAGTGGACTCCTCTTTGCTGAATGAGAGTTCTGGGAAAAAGAATTACTCCGTAAAATTAATAAATTTACTTTAGTTTGCCATGAATCGCCTTTACATAACTTATAGAAAACTAATGGCAATTCATGGCAGACTAAAGAAAATTTAATCACTATACGTGGCACTTCTCTTAGTCATGACATTACATTCACTATATGTTTTTAATGGAAAAAATCCTTCTTGTTTTTGATGGAAACATATTGTCTTAAAAAAATTAAAAAAATAAAAGATAAACTACATAATTGTAGTGAAATGTTACTAGATTTACATGTTATTGTAAATTTAGAAAATCCTCTAAAATATTTATATTCAATTTATATTTTTCATTTATCTGTCCAAAATTCATCTCGTGAACGGGCAATCACTCTTCCTTTACAATAAGCAAGGAATCGAATATATGACCCGGAGAAGCCGTTGATGCCGGTCACTAGATACCTGCCAATATTTATTGTGCATATACCATCGAAGTGACATAGCCTTTCATACGATATGTCACTTCGGTTGCACAACAGCATTTTGCAACAATGCATGTGGTAACTATTAGGGCCATTCTATTGTAGCAGATGAAACGCTTCGTTTTCACTGCTCAGTTTACGCCTCTTCCATTAATCACGGTTAATTGAATGGGTGGCGGTAGAAACGTTAATATAGACTGCAAAGTTGCTTTCCATTCATTCAACTGTGATTAATTGAATGGGCGTAAACTGAGCGGTGCAAACGCGGCGTTTTGAAAGCTAGTATAGAATGGGCATTAAGTGACTTGACCGATTGTTAGGTATGAATCCGTGCGCATAAAATTGCCACTTGGAAAATTGCCACTGGGAAGATTACCCCTGGGAAAACTGCCACTGTGGGAAAATTACCACTGGGAAAATTGCCATTGTGGAAAAACTGCCACTGTTGGAAAACTGCCACCCGGAAAATTGCCTCTGAGGAAAATTGCCACTGTGGAAAATTGCACTATAAAGTATATTAACAAACTGAAAAAATATTTTACTCTATAAAAAAATATCGAATTGAATACAAAGGTATTCGAATTTTATGCAAATAAAATTTTCACCGTGCGTTCATCTTTCATTGACACGTTAAAAAAAACTGTTCAACCATGGAACAATCAATAGGCCTGAGAAGCATATTTAAGTTTGAAATATTTAAGCATAATTTAATAACTAATTAGTTTGAGTTACTGAAATTCTTTGACTTTTATTGTCTAAGACGTAACTATTTATTGTGAAACTGATGCGACATGTTTTGTTGTTTATCGTGAAATTAATGTAGAAAGATTTTATTTATTATTGAAGCAAAAATGCAACAAAATTTTATTTATTATTGAAATTCATGCAACAAGATTTTATTTATAATTGGTTTAACCTCTTCAGGGAACGATTAAACAAATTAAGCTAAGAATTAATTGCGTATCAGCACACTCACACCCACCGACGGAAGAATTCACTTAGATCGTATAACTTGTCAAAATGAGATGTACACATTGTAAAAATTCTTATATATTAAACTCTGATCAACAAATCATCACCACCTATGATTTTTGTGATTTTCGAAAAAAAATTCAGTATAAATTTATATATCTATGTGGCAATTTTCCGGGTCGCAGTTTTCCCACAGTGGCAATTTTCCTCAGTGGCATTTTTCCAGGTGGCATCTTCCCACAGTGGCAGTTTTCCCACAGTGGCAATTTTCCCAGTGGCAGTTTTCCCACAGTGGCAATTTTCCCAATGGCAGTTTTCCCGGTGGCAATCTTTCCAGTGGCAATTTTACCAGTGGCAAGAATGGAAGTTAAATAATAGTTATAATATTTTCTTTTCTGACGTGTCCAAAATTGTAGAACCAACCAATAACTTGGAACTTAGTACCCTACTACCAAAAATATTTCATAGAGCATAAAACTGATGTTTGGTAAATGTAAAATAATAATTATAGAAATCTAAGTATCTATTAATCACTCACCTATACTGAGTGAGATGTAGCTATGGTTGGATTTTAAAACATTTAATAAATGCACGACTTTAAACTTTTTCATCACAGTCACAAACAATGAAAGTCTGTATATTATTATTAATATGCTTATATACGTAGTACTTTGAGAACTCTAAAACAAACAAATTTTCTTTCTATAACTCATAGAAAATAATATCCAGATTCGAGGAGTGACAATTATAAATTTCTTGTTACTTCTATTCGCTTTAGTTACCGTTTGGTAACTAATCTGAGTCGTGATTTGGTAACTAAAGCGGGGGATGCCTGTATTCAATTCCGAATCATATAGAATATCGTTGAATGTTCTGTACTTATACACCAAAGATATTATCCTACAATCAGATACACTATTCTAGACAATCTCTATTTTGAAATTGCAGTGTGGTGCCATCTGGTTTAAAAAGCGGGAAATATAATTGAAATATTGTAAGGACAATCGAAGTATGTTGTGTGCGTGACGTCATAGCAGCAACACTCTAAAATGATACTAAAAACAATTGAAGAAAAAGTAACATTATGAAAACTGTTCATATATTTCCATTATAAAAATATCAGTGATTATTCCATTCAAGTTATTCTCACTGCTTAACCTCAATTTTCTATTTACGTGTGTTGCCTTGTTAATGGCTTGGTCACAAGTCACTCGATTTGTGACAGCAGTTAACAAAGGTTTACCCATGAATTAAATAGTTAGAAGGATACTCGTACCCCACAGAAATACCCATAAAGAAAAAGAAGGTGACGTCACTTGGAATACGATTTCAGGGTTCTTGTATTGTTTACTTTGAGTGTGTAGCTCAGTACTAGCTTTTCTGTAGCTTAATACTAGCTTTTCTGTAGCTCATTACTAGCTTTTCTGTAGCTTAATACTAGCTTTTCTGTAGCTCATTACTAGCTTTTCTGTAGCTCATTACTAGCTTTTCTGTAGCTTAATACTAGCTTTACAGAATACAGCTATTATCTACTTTATTCTATACAGTTTTCTTTTTCATTCATTTTGTTAATTTGTATATATTATGAACAACACTAAAAAGTTAGTGATCTATGATTTTCATTCATTCCTTAATTGAAGAAATCCGCCGACAAATATTAATTATATATGTATATTTCTTCATATCGATTTTATCGTGATAAATAGTTCATATAGCTACATTTTTATATTGGAATTCACTCTGTATAGTTCTTCAATTCCAATCATTGTTGGAGAATACACAATCGATCGTAGTCGACACAAATCCAATTATTATTGAATCTGAGCTAAATTCAATAAATGATTTCAGTATTAGGTATATATATAATTATATATATTTACATTTACGATGTATTTAATTATATATTTGACCAAGTAATCAAAAGTTATTTCATGAAGATCTATAACCAAATATTTCCGATGCGAGTATCTGTGACGTCACACTTTCGCACCAACTTCAAGTGCGAGTATCCTTCTAATTATTTAATTCATGGGTTTACTCTTTAGTACCTACCCAAGTAGAAATACTAATATTGATAGGTATAGCGACCATTAATTGAGTGATTTGTGACGTGACGTAAGCAAGGGAACAAGTTATGGGCTTCCCAAGTTAAATAATTTATTAGATATATATTTCTTTATCACATTATACGGATTAATAAATTTTTTATTTCTAATTTACGTACTTCATTTGATTTAAATATTATTTTAGAGTGTTGCTATTATGACGTCACGCACACGAGATACCTCGATTGTCCTTACTATATTTCAATTATATTTCCCGCTTTTGAAACCAGAGTTGCCATACCGCAATTTAAAAATAGAAATTGTCGAGAGCAGTGTGTCCTATTGTAGTATAATATCTTTGTATACACAGAGATACTATAATTGAAAATATTCGATAAGGAGAGCAAGCTCATGTTGTGAAAATAGGTAATGGTCTATTAATTATTTAAGAAGCTCTTGTATCTAATTTTTCTCTTCATCAAAAGAGTAACACTATCACAAATATAACCTGGAGAATTAAACCTTTAGTCTATAGTCTTGGGATATATCAAAGTATAGTAGAGAGACTATATAAGAATAGATTTAAGGACCAAATTTCGTGTTTTGATAAGTGAAATTTTATCATTTTTATCTTGTTCGATACATGTTTTACTCAATTATAATTAAGTAAGCAATGGTTCGGTACTATTATTTCCAATAAGAACTAGTACAGTACCTGTTATTGAATCTAAATTATATTCGAATGAAATTATGTATTATGGATACATATATTCTGATTAAACAAAAAAATCTCAAAAATCAAAATGTAATTTTTCTAAATGATTAGTGCCAATAATTATTATTGTAGCCCGTAGTCATGATTAGGGTTGTGACGTGGCATTAAACGTATGGTGCATGCATGCCTCATGCAGTTATTCTAAAATGCATGGTGGTTGTATGCCGCATGCAGTTATTCTAAAATGCATGGTGGTTGTATGCCGCATGCAGTTATTCTAAAATGCATGGTGGTTGTATGCCGCATGCAGTTATTCTAAAATGCATGGTGGTTGTATGCCGCATGCAGTTATTCTAAAATGCATGGTGGTTGTATGCCGCATGCACTTATTCTTAAATACATGGTGGTTGTATGCCGCATGCAGTTATTCTTAAATGCATGGTGGTTGTATGCCGCATGCAGTTATTCTAAAATGCATGGTGGTTGTATGCCGCATGCACTTATTCTTAAATACATGGTGGTTGTATGCCGCATGCAGTTATTCTTAAATGCATGGTGGTTGTATGCCGCATGCAGTTATTCTAAAATGCATGGTGGTTGTATGCCGCATGCACTTATTCTTAAATACATGGTGGTTGTATGCCGCATGCAGTTATTCTTAAATGCATGGTGGTTGTATGCCGCATGCAGTTATTCTAAAATGCATGGTGGTTGTATGCCGCATGCACTTATTCTTAAATACATGGTGGTTGTATGCCGCATGCAGTTATTCTTAAATGCATGGTGGTTGTATGCCGCATGCAGTTATTCTTAAATGCATGCTACATGCATGCATTTTATTTTAAATCGCATGCTGCATATTTTTCTAGACTTATTTGTCTAGTCATAAAATGCAATGCTACTGAGATAGAAGTTATTTGTTTTTTGGCTGTTATGTTATTGCTATTTGAGTTTTACTTGGTTTCATTTGCATGTTTACGGTACTATTTAAATTAATGTAATATTCACTATTTAGTATACTTTACTAAGGTAATAAGAATTAAAAGTTTCCCTCTGTTACTGAAAATTTTCTAAAATAAATAAAAAACAGAATAATTGTTTTATTTAATATAACGTTTTCCACTCCAAAACTTCTATACCTATAAATATTTCATAACAAAAGACAATTTAGATATTTAATATCAGAATATTTCTATATAGTCCTACCAACACTTTTTTTAAAGTACATGCAAAGAAAATGGCGAAAAAAAGAACTAACTAAACTAAATGTAAATACAAAATGCATGCAATAAAGCTTTAATAGCATGTTTCGGAGCTTATAAGTGCATGCTTTCAAGGCATAAGTGCATGCTGTCAAGGCATATGTGCATGCTTTCAAGGCATAAGTGCATGCTTTCAAGGCATAAGTGCATGCTTTCAAGGCATAAGTGCATGCTTTCAAGGCATAAGTGCATGCTTTCAAGGCATAAGTGCATGCTTTCAAGGCATAAGTGCATGCTTTCAAGGCATAAGTGCATGCTTTCAAGGCATAAGTGCATGCTTTCAAGGCATAAGTGCATGCTTTCAAGGCATAAGTGCATGCTTTCAAGGCATAAGTGCATGCTTTCAAGGCATAAGTGCATGCTTTCAAGGCATAAGTGCATGCTTTCAAGGCATAAGTGCATGCTGTCAAGGCATAAGTGCATGCTTTCAAGGCATAAGTGCATGCTTTCAAGGCATAAGTGCATGCTGTCAAGGCATAAGTGCATGCTTTCAAGGCATAAGTGCATGCTTTCAAGGCATAAGTGCATGCTTTCAAGGCATAAGTGCATGCTTTCAAGGCATAAGTGCATGCTTTCAAGGCATAAGTGCATGCTTTCAAGGCATAAGTGCATGCTGTCAAGGCATATGTGCATGCTTTCAAGGCATAAGTGCATGCTTTCAAGGCATAAGTGCATGCTTTCAAGGCATATGTGCATGCTTTCAAGGCATAAGTGCATGCTTTCAAGGCATATGTGCATGCTTTCAAGGCATAAGTGCATGCTTTCAAGGCATAAGTGCATGCTTTCAAGGCATAAGTGCATGCTTTCAAGGAATGAGTGCATGATTTTCAGAGCATAAGTACATTGCTTTCATGGCATGTTTTTTAGTGCATGGTGTCACAACCCTAGTCATGACACAGCCACAAATGATTTGTTTTTCCTTTTAATATGTGTTTCTTAATAAAAAGTGTGACACATGGACGGACGGACAGACGGACGCGGTTCTTATTATAGTATAGATTGGATAGCTTATGATATGTTGGCCCTACATGAATATATATTCATTATTCATATCATGTACTTTGTCTTCTCTGAATACATTTTATTTTGTTACAATTCAGTATACATGGCATCCTTAAGATTTGCATTAACATGTCCGTGTGCTTGCGTCACTAAGCTTCGTTAAGGCTCATGATACAACAATCAAATCCTATCATATTTAACATAACTCCTTAACACGTTCACTACGTATCGGTACACATTTGTACCACTATGTGTAGTACTGATAGACTTAGTGGTGCAAATATACCATTGGCTATATTTCAAACCTAAATTAAATTTCGTACAATGTTAACTACAATTATACCATATTTTTTTCTCATTTATACGATATCAATAGGTACAAACATGAATATTATTCAGTTCATCGCGCTATCATGGGACATGTGATACAGGGGTATTAACGCAAACTTGTAATTTTTGGAAAAGTCAGTTAATGAAGCCAGACTACGTTTTGAGCATTCGTAGTCAACATGTTAATTATAATAATAATGTAGTGTTCCATTATAAATATTACGCTTTGTAATACATGGTACAGTCACTTATATGTTCATACTGCATTTATAAAAATGTAAACATTCATTAATGAAATGCCATCATCTCTAATCTTTGAAAATCTTTTTAATTACTGTAATACATACGACATATATACGTACTGTTTTACAATACGTGATATAGTGAACAATACGCAATATTAACAATACGCAATAGTTAACAATACGCAATAGTTAACTATACGCAATAGTTAACAATACGTAATAGTTAACAATAGGTATTATTTAACAATACGTAATAGATAACAATAGGTATTATTTAACAATAGGCGCTAGTAAACAATATGTATTATTTAACAATAGGCGCTTGTTAACAATAGGTATTATTTAACAATAGGTGCTAGTTAACAATAGGCGCTTGTTAACAATAGGTATTATTTAACAATAGGTTCTATTTAATAAAAGGTACTAGTTAACAATAAGTTCTATTTAACAATAGGCGCTAGTAAACAATAGGTATTATTTAACAATAGGTTCTATTTAATAAAAGGTACTATTTAACAATAGGTTCCATTTAACAATATGAGCTAGTTAACAATAGGTTCAATTTAATAAAAGGTACTATTTAACAATAGGTTCTATTTAACAATAGGTGCTAATTAACAGTAGGTGCTAGTTAACAATAGGTTCTATATTTAACAATAGAACTGTGTGCTACACAAGGCAGAAGATGCGTTTCTTTTTCTATTTCTCTACGGGGTATTCAAGGAGATTAAGATGAAACTACTGAAGTTATAAAATTTGTTGATTTGATGCTCTAAGTCGTTAACGAAATGACCGAAGTTTGATTTCAAACTTAACTAGTGGATGCCCAATTGAGAGTTATTTTTACATGGTATAATTTACAGTAACTCTATTAGGGTATTGCTCCAAATAAGACGGGTTCACATTTTCCACCTTATAAGGAATAATTTATTATAATTATGATTCAACTCGTTATTTTAATTTGTATCGATAATATATGCAGATATTTTGTATGTTAATTATAAAAGCGAGTTATATTATAATTATTATATGTTCATGCTCTTCATGCAACCATACTATGAGATTTGGGAAACAGGGAGGAAATTTTTGTGAACCGCTTTTATAATAATTGTTATTGGATTGATTTTATTCAAAGGAAACTTGTGCAATTCTTTATTAGGAATGGGAAGGTGTATGTCCTTATCACAGGTATATGTGATCGTAATGAATCATGTATAACTGGATTACATGCACACAGTAGAGCGCATACCTTCGCCACCGCTTTGACTCATTCTCTATCAAAATCTAATTAACTGGTAAGTGAATAATGACCAATCATCGCACCAGGTGTCATGCAATATGGTTGAATAATTGAGTTATAAATGACCTTGACCATTGACCCGATCGCTCCCACAATTCTACAAGATGGTTCCTGAACTTTAACCAATCGTTACATCAAATTTCTTAGTTATAAATGGCCTTGACCTTGATCTTTTACCTGATGGCTTCCAAAATTTAACCAAATGGTTCCAAAATATTAACCAATCGTCCCATCAAGTTTCATTCAATATTGTCGAATGCTTTTTGAGTTATAAATGACCTTTACTTTGACCTTTGACCGGATCGCTCTTAAAATTCTACCAGCAGGTTCATGGATATTGAACAATCGGCACACCAAATTTCAGACAATTTGGTTGAATACTTTTCAGTTATGCGAATAACAAGAGGATGAATAAATAAATAAATTAGTAAATTCCAGGTAAAGTAAAGCCTTCTGCAAATTTGAGAAGGTAATTATATGAGATAAATACGAAGTAGCCGATATGACATAATAACTGAAAAGTCACCGTATAGTCGATATGTCACAACAACTGATAATAAACAGTACATCCGATCGTAAGATACAAAAAGATCTTCTCTATAGCCACTAACCACGGTACTCTGAAAATATCCATCTTACTATCAGCTACTGTGTCATATCGGCTATTGTGTCATATCGGCTATTGTGTCATATCAGCTACTGTGTCATATCAGCTACTGTGTCATATCAGCTACTGTGTCATATCAGCTACTGTGTCATATCAGCTACTGTGTCATATCAGCTACTGTGTCATATCAGCTACTGTGTCATATCAGCTACTGTGTCATATCAGCTACTGTGTCATATCAGCTACTGTGTCATATCAGCTACTGTGTCATATCAGCTACTGTGTCATATCAGCTACTGTGTCATATCAGCTACTGTGTCATATCAGCTACTGTGTCATATCAGCTACTGTGTCATATCTGCTACTGTGTCATATCAGCTACTGTGTCATATCTACTACTGTGTCATATCAGCTACTGTGTCATATCAGCTACTGTGTCATATCAGCTACTGTGTCATATCAGCTACTGTGTCATATCTACTACTGTGTCATATCAGCTACTGTGTCATATCAGCTACTGTGTCATATCAGCTACTGTGTCATATTAGCTACTGTGTCATATCAGCTACTGTGTCATATCAGCTACTGTGTCATATCAGCTACTGTGTCATATCAGCTACTGTGTCATATCAGCTACTGTGTCATATCAGCTACTGTGTCATATCTGCTACTGTGTCTTTAATACATTATAACTGGTAACAAAAAATATCATCTCTAATATCTATATTCGCCGAATATCGATAGTTAGTTCGAAAGTTTCTTTAATTTTTCTTCACCCTCCAGATTCGTCACCTTACGTACGAAATCCTCCTCAAGAATATATTTCTTCAGAGAGTTTCATTTTTCTGTTTGAGTTTGCTGTGGAAGCAAATGAAATTAGAGAGAGCCATTGCAGAGAACCAGATTCAATTAGTCGATCGTGATGGCAATCCAAACTGAGAAATATCACTGAGAAGGAGCGGGTAACTACTCAATCATTGACTGTGAACAAGTTATCGTGTGAAAAGGTTTAGTCATAAACTTACATGGAAGTTTTTAAATGGTAATAAGTAGAGCCTGAATTTATATTTAATTTATAGAACGAAATAGATCGAAAAAATGTCGTTGTAGTCGGAAAAGTAGTCTTATATTCTAAAAAGTAGTCATGTAGTCTAAAAAGTAGTCATGTACGTAGTCTAAAAAGTAGTCATGTAGTCTAAAAAGTATTCATGTAGTCTTAAAAGTAGTCATGTAGTCTAAAAAGTAGTCATGTACGTAGTCTAAAAAGTAGTCGTTTTAGTCGAAAAAAGTAGTCATGTAGTCTAAAAAGTAGTCATGTAGTCTAAAAAGTAGTCATGTAGTCTAAAAAGTAGTCATGTAGTCTAAAAAGTAGTCGTTTTAGTCGAAAAAAGTAGTCATGTAGTCTAAAAAGTAGTCATGTAGTCTAAAAAGTAGTCCTTATAGTCGAAAAAAATATAGTCTTATAGTCTAAAAAGTAGTTGTTTTAGTCGAAAAAAGTAGTCATGTAGTCTAAATAGTAGTCATGTAGTCTAAAAAGTAGTCCTTATAGTCGAAAAAAATATAGTCTTATAGTCTAAAAAGTAGTTGTTTTAGTCGGAAAAAGTAGTCATGTAGTCTAAAAAGTAGTCATGTAGTCTAAAAAGTAGTCATGTAGTCTAAAAAGTAGTCCTTATAGTCGAAAAAAGTAGTCGTTATAGTCTAAAAAAATATAGTCTTATAGTCTAAAAAGTAGTTGTTTTAGTCGGAAAAAGTAGTCGTATAGTCGGTAAAATAGTTGTTATTATAACAAAGTGTGTCCTATTATTTATTCATTTTCTTTTATACCTCATAATAGAACTTACGTAATTATTGTTCCAGAGTAACCATGCCGATCTATAATCTCATGTTTATTTGTTATAATAGTTGTATTTGAATTTTATTCGTAAAACTTACACACTTTCAAGGCGGCAGCGTGTGTTCTTCTGCTGTGTATATTAAATAGTAAATCAAACTATATTTCTTAATTTTCGTTATATTTTATATTTGTAAATGAACTAACCACATCATATAAACGCAAATAAAAGTTATTTGAAAAAATGTCACAGTCCACGTCACAGGCAAATGTAATAAACATGCTATTGAGCCTATTTTCCATTAAAATAACTACTCATTATTACAAGAAATGACTTACATTTTCTGTTCTCATCCTATTAATTTTGTCACAGAAAAAAATTTATCTTTGAGAAGCTTCTTTCAGTTTATTTGAATTTATAATTATTCAATTATATTTTATTTACTAATACAGGTCTAATAAAGTTTAAAATCGTGCTATTTTTATTAACAAAAATTGAAGAGCGTTTGCATGGTACACCATATTCTTTTTATGGTTCCTTCAATGTAAATACACAACTATTTTGTTAACGAGACACAATTTAAAACAGCATTCACTTACAAAAGTAATTAATATTTTAATGTTGTTTTAACCCATCCAGTCCCCTTATGCATTGTATTGGGTATTTTGAAACTGCAAATAAAGAAGAAATTTGCTCCAAATATGTATGGGAGTGCTCGTACATCAACAATATATGACAATAAAAAGAAAGATACATTTCAGTCATGCTTCGCCTCGAAGCCGACAACTATACTTCAGTTTCAGCCAAAAATACTGAAAGATCGGCAATAACAGATGAAATTACACTGGTTATTCAGTAATTAAAAGTGCATTGTTATAGTATTCCTTTTTTTAAAAAAACATTACGGTCAACTATTAAACATAACTGTGTGAGGTATTATATTACAATAATTTTATTTATTTTTTGAATACTTCTATTATTATTATTTTGTAATGATAGAATTATTTATTTTTGAAAAACAGTACAAATCATTTGTTAAATTATGTTCAATTATACATATGTCTTGTATGTAATAAAGATAGTTTATATTCTATAATTATTTCTGTTATTAAAGCTTATTTAGACCCAACTGGTTTTAATAAACTCTACAAGATAAGTGATATACAGGCAGACCCGCTCAAAGTCAAAAATCTCATCTCACATTAATTTAGAAAGTGTTCTTAAAGCTGGGGAGACCCCGCTTCAAGTTTATCATTATTACTCCAATTTTTTCGTTTTCTACTAACAAAAATCAAAGAAGGTTTGCATGGTACACAAATACAATGTATCATATTTTGTACAGTTCCTAAAATGTAAATAAATAGGTTAATATTTAATTGCTCGTACAACTGACGTAAGTATGCTCAGGGTTAACTCCGCTTTAAATCGTCCTGTTATAAAAGTGGGGTCTACTTAAAGCGGGGTTTGACTGTATACAATTATACATATAGTCGTTACTCTTAATTTTTTTTCGCATAAGTGATGTATACACTGCAAAACGATGTGAAAGAAACCTAACTGTCCGGTACAACCGATATATCATATATGTAAGCTCCGATTTAAGTCGACCCGTTATAACATCGGGGTCTACTTAAAATGGGTATGCCTGTAGTTATATTTGTACGTTCCCCTTCTTAATCTTCTATAACCCCCCCCCCCCCCCCCCATAATTTTCTGTTTGTGTTTATTTTAGATAATATATATTTTACACAAACAGTCAGTTTGCTATAGTCTTAATAATACAATAAGAATATTGGTGTAGGTGCACTTCAGTTTCGACTGAGAGTGTCGAAGCTATACGTTCCTTTCTGTTATTTAATTACTTATTGGCAATTAAATAGAAAAACGTGGCATGCATCATAGTTAACTACTGCTTTCCTATGATTCAACAGTCTAATCGCATATCCCTCTTGTGTTTTCTGTCAAAAAAGGTGATTTCTAAAGCAGAACACAAAAATATGTGATCAAAGTTAATTTTCAAGAACAGTTCTTCCGTTGCAGATCCAATAAAAAAAAATTCGATGTAGATTGAACGGATCCAAGTCTTCTAGCTTCTCGTTGCTTAAATACAAAAAAACAGCTTAAAGGTCCTCTCCAAGCAATTTTTTTGTATTGCTTAAATCAACGAGGTTAATGTTTCTTATCATTTTACTGCAAACCCCATAAAATTTGATAGCAGAATTTTAATTTTATATTCTTTTAAATTTTTTCATAATCCAAACTCTACAAAACCTACTTTACTTCCGACTTTCTAATTTTCAATCTGAAGAAGAAGAATGTACACCATTTGTTTTGATTGTCAACTAGGTATATTTGGTTTAATAAATCTATTTATTATTCGTTTAAAGGTTTAAATTGGGATAAACTTATTATAGAAACGTTTATATACTTTTAGAAACAATTACTATCTTAAAAGAAGGCCAAAAACGTATTGTTTGTTTAAAAATCTGAATTTGAAACAAAACAAAGAGTGTACAATCTTCTTTCTCAGAGTCAGGTTAGTGATTCGCTCAATTGTTGCTCACAGAGTATTAAAAAACTTTAAAAGCAAATAATAAAATATATGCTGAACCGAATTGTATGCGGTTTGCGGAATAATGATCGTAGACCTTAGTTCTATAATATTATGTAATAAACTCATTTTTTTCCCGGAGCCTGGAGAGGACCTTCAAGAATAAAATCGTCTAACTAGGTTGAATAACCATTATATATTATGCTACTGAAAATGTCATTGCTAGTATTCCTACTTAATTGCTAATATTCCTATATAAATATATATGATACCCTAAAAAACAGAAGGAGCACTAAGGCTAATTCTATACTAGCAGATAAAACGCTGAGTTTTTAATGCAAATATATAGCCTGCAAATTTACTTTCCATTCATTTAATCGTGACTAATTGAAGAGGCGTATACTGGACGGTGAAAACGTGACGTTTTACCTGATAATATAGAATGTGCCTAAGTCTTAATATTCGATAGTCGACATTCTCAGTCGAAGCTTAAGTGCACCTTTACCAAATTATTTATATAAATGAATTGAATATTTTTTGAAACATTAATATTAAACACAAAGTTCATTTTAAGAAGAATAAATTAAGTAAATTAAAAAAAATCCACATGAAATAATGGTAAACTATTTTTATTGAATGTAAACATAATGTTAATTATTATTAATATTTTAAATGTAAATTAACACAGCAAAGATTTAATACATTATCAAAATCATGAAATTTTGAGGAGCAATGAAGATTGTTGATGAAATTTTGAGGAGCCATGAAGATTGTTGATGAAATTTTGAGGAGCAATGAAGATTGTTGATGAAATTTTATTGTGTTTTTTAATTTGCATTTCATTTAAAATATCTCTTTATATTTATATAATTGTTTTTACGGTTCCAACTTCGTTCCCAGTAGGGTAAGTTCCGAGTTAACGGACAGTTCCTTATTTTCGATCATTTATAGAAATACTTAGAAGAAATATTATTTTTATTACCCTTATTATTTACCTATATACTTTTATATGAAGTCATTCGATTTCCTGGAACTGAACCTATTATCAAAAGAAATGCCATATAATTATAATGTATAGAATGGATTAGTTTCCCATGAAAATAGAGTAAATTTCTATGGACTGTTTTACAATTGATAGAAAATAGTAGAGGGTGACTGCCTTAAATATATTAAATTAAAAATTTCTAATATTTATTGGTTTGAAAGAAACTTATTGTTAAATTAGAAAAAATAATAACAAAATTAAATGAAAGCCTTGAAATTTGTCAAACAAATTTAATTGCACTCTGCATTAAAATTGTTTACCTTCTTCTCAAAATGTTCGGTGGTTTTCTATTTATGGTTGATGGACTTTTAAGTAAGAACAGTCTTAAGCCTCGTTGAAATCTAACAATAGGATTTAAAAATCCAATATCCCAAGAATTGCATAGACGAAACGAAATTAAATGGTATCGAATACCAAATAGGCAAATACCGCTGGTACAAAACGATCCGTCTATACATGGCTTACTTAATATACATATTAAGCCATGGTCTATAATATATATTAGGAATGTTATATTATGTATATTAAGCCATGATCTATGATATTTTCATAATCTATGATTTCAAAAGCATATTGTCACAAACGCTAAACAAGAGGAATGAAAGTTCATGTTGGCGATGGTCGGAGCCATGGTCGTAGAGCAGAGATGTTTACCTTTCATTTTTTTAATGTTCATTGCCTTAATAAAGATAATTGTTTTTTTTTATTATTTAAAGAAGGTTTGCTTCTTCTGGCAGGGGGCCTTTTTAAAAAAAATAATAATACTCATATAGGATTGAATATCGTTATAATATTTTTCTTCGTACTTTTTTGTTCCTGTTGGAGCTTAAATAATGAATAAATATATAGTTACAGTGCCTTTTAATAAATCCCCTAAATTGAAGGATTGAAAATAGATTAAATTGAAGGATGGAAGAGAAAGTTAAATTTATATTTTAAAAAATTATTTGTTAAAATATCTTCTTAAAAACAAGTTTTCAGTTTTAACTGTGAAAATTTTGTACAGTAAAACCTCGTAGTAGACCAAAGTTACGTTCCAAGTTTGTTTGGTCTAGTAAGAAACTCACTTCAGCTGTTTCCTACTAGACCAACATCGTTTTCTCTAAAAGTAAAGCTGTGATTTTAATATTTCGATAGCTCTATTTGTTTATGATAACTTTAATGCCAAATTAATGGTGACTAACTCACCAATTTTGAAGGGAAACACATTTAAAAACAGTATGAAATTTTTTGTTTCGATTAAAATGAATAAAATATTTCTTTCAATTAAATTATCATTTTATGAAATTATAATAGTCTTCACTGTATCTAGTTTTTTATAACTTTTACTTTTAACAACAATTTTTTTTCAGCAAGATTCTACCATTAAATCTAAAACAGACTCTGTCTTATTATTTTATCCAAAAAACAGCATAAATAAACATAATATATAATTCAAATTAGAAAATTATCTTTAAAACAATATTGTAATTATTACTCCTTGTAATATTTACACTAGCATAACTGTCAGGTGACAAAAAATGTGTTTTGTCTAGTGCGAGGTTTTTTCCAGTACAGTTTCAAAAATTTATTGGTCTAATAGGAGGTTTGTCTACTACAGCAAAACGTCGCTTTAGACCAGCCTCCTGATAGACAAACCTCAAACCTCCTAAGTATAAGATGGTAGATAGATCTTGTTTTACAATCAATGACAAGATCTATCTACCATCTTATACTTGAAGCTAAAGATAGTTCCTAGTTGATATTTGAACAATTTTAGTAAATATTTCTACTAATCAGACTTTAGTAGAATTTTCATCAAATCTACTAGTATACGTCAAGACATAACAACACTGTTTAATTTCATATCGAATTATTACTTGCCATATATTAACAGTAGTCGTCACCGTTTAACAATATTTATAAGCTTTACCGTAACGTCTCTGTACTTCTTTTTCCCATGAAATAGCTCACCGTATTCGAACTGTATTTTCTTTGTTGCAGCTAGACTTTCTTCCTTTTTCAATGTATCTATGAATTTCCAAATGTTTGGATGCAAGCAAGATAAAGAACTTTGTAAAACCTTATGTTAAGCTACGATTTTATTGTTTGTTCTAGGTACATTAATTCATTTTTTTAGAGTATGTTAAATTTTCACTGTTCATCAAGATGTGGAAGCGCATTAAGTGTTTTTTTATATATTAAAATTTCATCAAATAATAGAATATTTTATTAATTAATCTTAAACTGAGAAAACAATCAATAATACATATAAACTAAATCAACTATGCATGTTTATTATACTTTTTATAAACTTGGACCCAAATGACATAGACCCGATTAAATACGTTTAATATTTTAAAGTGTTCCAAGTTTTATTTCATGATAAATTTAGCATTACATCACCACCATCAGACTCAATAAATTTATCAAGACGAAAAACATTTTTTTGTCGCATTCTGTATAGAGTATAGCAAAAAAGAACAGTCGATTTAAAAGGCTGTAATTTGTAAACTATCACAGCTATAAGACTGAAATTGGCTTCATTTAAAAGAAGATAATCTCAAATTTAAGTAAATATCATTCATTCTTAAAGTGGATACATAGGCATATTTATAGAGGTTAATTTCATTAGCGGTTTATTATCCCAAGAAAAGGACAATTGACAGTGGAATGGAGAAAACTGGTCCTTGTGGAAATGTTAAAGAATGGATTCGTGTTGACTACAATTTATCGACTACAGGCAAGATATGGAACACTACTATGTAAAATAAAAGTTGAATGAAATATTGTTACAAGATACGTCCACGGTACAGTTCTTAATTTAAATAAAAATGAATTCAGGCCATGAAAAAACAGTAAGACAGAAACATCATTAACATTGTTACAAAATTTTAATTATCGATTATTAAACAAAATCAGTGAGAAATGTATATACTGAGACATAAATAAAGTAAACTATTGTTCTTAAATCTTAACATGTCATTTAAAACATTTATTTGACACTGGTTTAAATAGAATACCACCAAGAAACCATGCTAATACTCTACAGCTACAGAATGTGATAAAAAGTGTTTTTCGTCTTGATAAGTTTATTGAGTCTGGTGGTGGTCATGTTAGGATAAATTTATTATGAAATAAAACTTGAAATTCTTATCTTTAAAATAATATCTCTTTCAATTTCCCAGCAATAATAATTAACAAATTGCAACCCTTTTAAATCGACTACTTTTTTGCGGATACCCTGTATTTAAATCGACTCAAGATAATCTATATATTTATTTACTAATAATAATGTATTCGCATGTAATATATTATTATCACTTCAGGAACATTTATTTCCTATTATTTATTTTATTTTATTAATATAATATCACCATGAAATTCTATACCCAACTAACCATATCCTCTCTGTGAGGATATTTGAGATGAGGACATTTCTCGCTAGCGAGGGACAGAGAGGGACGGGGGATTTCAGACGTCTCCATACGTCTGAAATCCCACGTCTTTCCAACGTCTGAAATCCTACTCATGTCCCACGTCTTACACAAGCGGGATGTCCCTCGTCTGTCCCACGTCTTAAATCCCACTCACATCCCACGTCTTTCCCACGCGGGATGTCCCTCTCTGTCCCATGCGTGATGTCCCTCTTTGTCCCACGCGGGATGTCCCTCTTTGTCCCACGTCTGTCCCACGCGGGATGTCCCTCTCTGTCCCTCGTCTGTTTTACACGGGAAAAAGTACGCAGGATGTCCCTCTCTGTCCCACGTATGTCCCACGTGGGATATCCCTTTCTGTCCCACGCGGGATGTCCCTCTGTCCCACGTGGGATGTCCCTCTCTGTCCCACGCGGGATATTTCTCTTTGTCCCCCGTCTGTCCCACGTGGGATGTCCCTCTCTGTCCCACGCGGGATGTCCCTCTCTGTCCCACGTCTGTCCCACGCGGGATGTCCCTCTCTGTCCCTCGTCTGTTTTACGCGGGAAAAAGTACGCGGGATGTACCTCTCTGTCCTACACCTGTCCCACGCGGGATGTCCCTCTCTGTCCCACGCGGGATGTCCCTCTCTTTCCCACGTCTGTCCCACGTGGGATGTCCCTCTCTGTCCCACGCGGGATATCCCTCTCTGTCCCACGTCTGTCCCACGCGGGATGTCCCTCTCTGTCCCTCGTCTGTTTTACGCGGGAAAAAGTTATACCAAAAGGTATATCAATCTCAAACTTTATTTTCGTATCATAACTAGGTAGGTATTCAATATATTGACAGTAGTACATGTATTTTATTGCTTACTTGGCCGGTATTATCAACCAGAATAACAAGGTGCCTTTTAAAAGATTTTCACTAAATAAGTATTTAGGTTTTTATTTTTATAGATTCAAAGTGAGGATGAGCCCCTTAAAAATAGAAATGCTTTTATGAAGGAGCAAAATGTATCCTTCAGTTACTCCTCAATATTCCATTTTACTATTTATTGATGTTGACTGAGAAGAATTAACTAGAGGTAATGCACTTAGTATTTTTGCTGGTTGTTTTTAATTGATTGTGTTTTAATTATAGATATATTATGCAAAGACAGAATTCGGGATAGAGCCCAAGTTACCAAAGTACTTTAATTTTAACTATTATATCTAAATTTCCATAAAGATATCCATGTTTGTGATTAGTTACAATATTAATTTTAAAAATTACACTATTTCTATCTATAGAAAGTAGAAAAATGTCAGTTAACATACTAATTAATTTTCCTCTAAAACTATTACCGAAGCACATATATTACTAAAGTTTTTCTTTTCAGTTAAGAAGGTACAATAATATTCTTTTATTTCTTTATTGAAAATCTAATTTGAAAAAGTGACTCTTTTACTTTAAGAAGTACATCCATAAAATCTTTTTACTTCCAAATTACCAGAAGAAATACACTTGCATTACCTCTTGTTAATTCTTCTCAGTGAACATCAATAGATAGTAAAACAATATAGAGTCAGAGAAGTACTCTGCAGAGTAGTTTGCTAACACTTTGCTATTCTATTACTATGACACGCTACGGTTAAGGTTAGTTAGAGTTATCAAACAGTTCCATTTCTATGATCATTTAAAATAAAATAGTTAACCGAAATCGTTTTCTTTTATATACTATTTTCTTATCTCATCTGTAGAATTGTCCAATTACAAGGAACTCACCCTATTTCTAGTGTTAATAGTTATTAACTATTGTGTTATATAGAAGATTCTTGATTATTTTACGAACTGATATAATGATATTTTTATTGTATAAGTTATAGTTTTTCATTTTAACATGATTCAATATTTCTAAATAATATGTTTATTCAATGATTATTTTGAACATTTACTTATACCGGGTGGGCCTAAAAAAGTCACTTTACCATTTTAAAATTTTACTATACACAAACCAAAAATGATAAAAATCTTTAGCAAACGGCAAATGGAAGACGAATACTTAAAGTTTTAGTGGATTTGAACCGAAATGATTATACCACATCAGATTGCAAATATTTCAAACATACTTTTTAATTTGTGAAATCGTAAGCCTCTAAAAATGACGTGAGTTCAACATGGACGAGAGAGCAGGAATTGTTGAATATTACTTTCAACAAAATGGATCATTTGCTGGAGTAATCCTCAGTAAGAAGAAGTTCTATCAGAAATGTTAATAAGAGTCCATCAAAAACATGCATTCTTGCCATTGTAGGAAAATTCAGAGAAAAGGAATCATGTACTGACAAAGAGCGAACTGGAGCATCGAAATCATCTTGCACTGAAGTTATTCAGCGTGTGAATCTTAGTGTTACAGAAGACAACACAAAGTCCACGAGAAAGCATAGTACTCAAATAAGATATTTGAGTGCATATTAAAGAAGGATCTAAAATTATATTCTTACGAAATTCAGTTGATACCAGAATAACAGGACACAGACCACCAAAAGCGAGAATAATTAGCACGATCATTCATGAATTTGGCATTTGACGAATTATTCATATCACTTTCAATAATGCAGATGAATCTCCTATTTATCTCAGTATAATACACGTTCTATCATGTCGTTACAGTGCTGGATGCCAACCGAGACATGCAGCCCTGAATGATGTTATTAGGAGAGCTTTGATTTCGGCTGGTATCCCTTCAGTGCTTGAGCCTCTGGGGGTTGATAGGGGTGATGGTAAGCGGCCTGATGGAATCTCAGTCTTCCCTTTTACTGATGGGAGGTGTCTTTGTTGGGATGCAACATATGTAGACACTTGCGCGGCGTCTCACTTGATCGACTCAGCTTTGTCTGCTGGTAGCGTAGCCAAGGAGGCGGAGAAATACACGTGATTTTTAAACAGAGTTAGTGCCCTAATTGTTCATGAACAGTTATTCCATCCACAGAAAATAACTGTCTGGTGCGGATTATCAAGCTCTAAAATCATTGGGCCATACTTCTTTGAAGATGATGGAAGGACTGCTACAGCTTAAATAATAATGGAAGCCATTTGAATATTTTTTTATATAAAAATATTAAATTTATTCTTTAATTCACATTTTATTTCGAATATATATATATATATCTTTTATAGTTTTTGAGTAATATAATTTTAAAATGGTAAAGTGACTTTTGGCCTACCCGGTACATACATATATGGAGTTTTATAATGAATAAAGTTTGATTGGAAAGATTCAAACTCAACGGGAAATCCATATTATTAGAAGTAATTTAAACTCTGCGTTGAAGGTTTTTTCAGATTTCTAGAAAATCTGAAATGTTTTCATTTTTATTGAATTTTTTTTAATTTTTTTTTTCTAGAAATATTTTTTTAATTTTGTATTAGAAATCTGAAAAACCTTCAACGCAGAGTTTGAATTACCTCTAATAATAAATAAGTGTCTAACAGTTTACTTCAGTTGGGGATTTAAAGACAAGTTTTAAGTTTTAACTGAGTAAATGGTGTACACTAAACTTATGGTAAATTCGAAATTATTGGTCAGGTTCATATTTTCGATCAAATAGGAAAAAAATATGTGTAATAATCGTTATTAACTTTTCTCTACTGTCTACCTATTGTATAGAAAATGTTAATCGTCCAATAACTCGTAATTTACCCAAGTTTGGGTTTAACTTACTCATTATTATTGTTATTAACTGCTGTATTATAAAATAATTCGAATAATATCATGAAAGTAAATATATTCTCATGAAATGTTAATCTCCTTTCAATACACTCTAATTGATAATAATTACTGCCAATTCAATCTCCCTAAGTTATAGAGAGAAAATCAAAAAATAAACCATAAATTTAACATAACTGAAAAGCGGATTATTTAAAAATTCTTTATATTACATAACATGAAATCTTGATATTGAGTGCAACCGTGTTTTTTTGTTCGCGGAAGATTCCACTGAGGAAAATTCCACTGCGGAAGATTCCACTGGGAAATCTCCACTGCGGAAAGTTCCACTGGGAAAACTCCACTTAGGAAATTTACACTAAACAAAATCCAAAATTTTAAAATCAACCCGGAACTTTTTTTAGGATAGGATCTCATTGGAAAAATAATATGTAGTATTCATTATTTTCTTAAACAATACTGTTCAGTCCAAATGGCAGTCCATAATATATTTTGATAAATTATTTTAGTTGAGGAGGCGATACTGTTCTAGTAAGTTAAGAGCAAGGAAACGTTTACTTCATTAAGACTATATTTGTGTGAAACATTTTTGTGCAACTTCTATTCTTACATTATTTTATTTATGTTTTTTCGATAATGTGACTGTACAGTTTTGAAGTTTAATTTTAATTATTTTACATTCTGCTTGGATGTCAAGAAGAAAGCGGAGTAACCTTCCTTAAAGATATACATAGCTTCCATTGAAAATATAATTTTCGTATGAATACGAGGCTATTGACTCACGTTCGAAACGAACAGTGTGTGGATTTCAAGATAGAAATTTATATCAAGTCTGAGCTAGATTAATTTTTCTACATCATATAGCGCATACCTTGCATTAATAAATTCTTTTTTATGGTTGTTACTATATTTGATATGTTTAAATTGTAGAATTTGTCCACATTGTTATTCATTAATATATAAACTGGTTGCACTCTTTGTACCCATTGTCTTTTTGTTACAAACTATAATATCGTATAACACATATATTATTTGCCACAATATTAAAATTTGAACTTACATTCAAAATGAATATTACCTTAACTAAAATCATATTTGCGGAGCAAGAGGCTAAACAAATTTTTTAATAGTTTTTTGTAAGTAGAATTGTCTTAATCTCAAGTAGAAGAAGATTAGCAATGCTTTTTCCTTAGGTGTTGCACAAAGAAAATGTAAATTAAGAAAATTTATATTATGAGAATCACTTACATTTTATCAAACCACTTAAAAAAGGAACAGTGTGATGAATATTCCAAAAGAATGTATAATATGAAAATGATAATTTATAAAGTATTGTTTTGGAAAATAAGCAGTACAATTTATAAATTTATTTATATTCAGTGAAATTCTCTTCAGTGGAATTTTCCCAGTGGAATCTTCCGCAGTGGAATTTTTCTCAGTGGAATATTCCTCAGTGGAACTTTCCGTAGTGGAATTTTCCCAGTGGAGTCTTCCGCAGTGGAACTTCCCTTAGTGGAATTTTCCTAGAACCGTGTTTTTTACTTCCGTATAAGTTTTACACTAATGATTCCTATACAATCAATAACAAGATCTATCACCATCTTATATTTGAAGCTAAATATAGTTCATTATTGGTATTTTGAATAATTTTTGAAAATGTTTCGACTAATCAGAATTTAGTTGAATAAACTATTTTCATCAAATCTACTAATATAAGTCAAGTTATATCAACACTGTTTAATTTCATAACAAATTATTACTTGCCTTATATTGACAGTAGTACATGTATTTTATTGCTTTCTTGCCTGGTATTATCAATCAAAATAATAAAGTGATTTTGAAAAGATTCAGTACTTTGGTTTCATATTAACGAATCTATAATGGGGTTGTCACCCCTCAAAAATAAAAAATTATTACATAACCCCCATACAGTATGTCTCTATATTTGATTTTACTATCCATTGACGTTGACTGAAAATAATTAACAAAAGTCCATGAACTAACTATTTTGGCTGTTAGTTAGCAGTAATGCTTGTAAATTTTTATTATTTTTTGTTAATAAAGGGGTCTAGGAAAATTTATCGAAAGCAATCGACCGGAAACAATTTATCAAAGCAATTGACCGGAAACAATTTATCGAAAGCAATAATTTGACCGACAACAATTTATCGAAAGCAATTGACTGACAACAATCTATCGAAAGCAATTGACCGAATGAAAAATTGATCGAATGGAAGATTGGTTGAATGGAAAATTGATCGAATGGAAAATTAATCAAAAGGAAAATTGATAGTAAACTTCATCTACTAAACACAAAGCAAATATAAATAGTAAATACATATAGGTACACAACAAAAAAAGTTGCATATTATTTTCAATTTTAGTACTTTACATTATTTGATACTTGATGTATCCTTATCCTTTGTCTTTTTTTATATTTATTTATCTATCATTCTATCCCTTCGTAGGCTTCATTTACTATCACCTCTTTATTCTCCTCTTCCATCTGGAAGACCTCATATGCTCTATCCTGAAGCTGTCTGTCGTGAATGGTGATCCATGGTTTTAGTTATAATTGTCAATTAGTGTAAATCGATCAATTTTCATTTTCGATCAATTTTTGTTCGATCAATTTTCCATTCGATCAGTTTTCGAAATTACATGAATGAGACTATGTTTTCAGAAAAATCCTAACTTTAACAGTTTGTAAAACTGTAGTTACTCTGTAGTTACTATTCAAATTTATGATAATGATTGTTGTCAAAATTTATATATTATGTAACTTGATGAGATTAAATTATAGTAATTGCTTGCCATTATAATATGAACTCCTTTTCAAGTAATTTGAAATATTATGTAACCGTAACTACTTCACTTCTTCGTAATAGCATTTTCGTTTGTAAAATAAGATCAGTAAAAGTAAGTAAATTCACAGAAGGTATTCTTCAATCTAGTAGATAATAATTACTGCCATTTCTATCTCCCTATGTTTTGATAACAAAAACTTTGCAATCTTTACATATATCTGAGGCAACTGTTTTTTTTATAATATACGTATACGATCTGCACTGATAATTTCTATACAATTCCATTAACAAAATCTATTTACTGTTTTCTCACTCGAAGCTGAAAATTGGTTTCAGTTCGTATTAGAATAATTTTAGAACATATTTGAACAATCAAAATTTAATAAAAATATGAATTTTCTTTAGATTAATGAATAAGTGAAGACATATTAACACTGTTTAGTTTTATGTCAAATTGTTACTTTGCTTATAATGACAGTAGTATTGCTTACTTCGCTGGTATTATCAATCAGAATAATAAAGTGATATTGGAAAGATTTAAAGGTTTTCATTCTATAGATCTGTCGCCGCTCAAAAATTTAAATTCCTTTCCAACGAATAATTGTATGGCACATAATAATGTTCTATATTTCATTTAACTATCCCTTGATGTTGACTGAGAAGAATTAACAAGAGGTGATGCACTTAGTATTTTTACTTGATATTTTTGATTAATTGTTTTTTTAATAATAGATATATTAAGCAAAGACAGGCTTCGGGATAGAACCTAAGTTACCTAATTACTGTATATTTGAGTAATATAATCTACATTTCCATAAAAAATATGCTTGTTTGTAATTATAATAATCATATAATTTGTGTATATAATTATATTATGTATTATTATATTATGCATGTTTGCAATTATAATTAATGTAATTAGTTTATTATTATTAACTGTAAGAAGAAAATGTCAGTTAATATCCTAATTAATTTTTCTCTAGAACTATTAAATACAGAAGCACATAAATTACTACAGTTTTTAAACTTCAGTTAAGAAGGTACAATAATACTATTTTACTTCATAAATTAAAATCTAACTGAAAATAATTTAATTATTTTACTGTAACCACTAATTAATTCCATCAAATCTTTTTACCATCAAATTACTTATCTAAATATCTAAATATTTATTAATTACTCACCCATAGTGAGTAAGAGTTAAGCTATGGATGGATTTTATTTTATTTTAGATCAGTTCAGGTGAAATAGAGTCCTGAGAAACTATGTACCCTTTGTAATTAAATATTATTTTTTAAAGAACAGCCTGTATAATAATATTATAAAAAAATTCATTACAGTACAGATGGTTCTTACTTCATAGAGGTATAATTTTAGTACATATTTCAACTAATCAGAATTGCATAACTTAATTTTATTAGATCTTTGAGTTTGTCAAGATCAACACTGTTTAATTTCATGTCGAATTTTTACTTGCCTTATATTGACAGTAGTACATGTATTTTATTACCTACTTGGCTGGTATTATCAACCAGAATAATAAGGTGCCTTATGAAAGATTTTCACTAAATAAGTATTTAGGTTTTCATTTTTATAGATTTAAAGCGAGGCTGAGCCCCTTAAAAATAGAAATGGTTTTATAAAAGAGAGAGAGTATCTCACAGTTACCCCTCCATATTCCATTTTACTAACTATTGATATTGACTGAGAAGAATTAACAAGAGGTAATGCACTTAGTATTTTTGATTGTTTTTTTTAATCAATTGTGTTTTAATTATAGATATATTATGCAAAGACAGAATTCGGGATAGAGCCCAAGCTACCAAATTACTGTATATTTAACTAATATTCCCACATTTCTATATAAATATGCGTGTTTGTTATTAGTTACAATATTAATTTTATAAATTACATAGTTTTCTATCAGCTGAAAGTAGTAAAAAATCATTTAACATATAATTTAATTTTCCTCTCTAGAGCTATTACCGAATCACATAATTTAAAAATTAATAACTTTTTTTTTCTACAGTTAAGAAGGTACAATAGTTATCTAATTTCCTAAATAAAAACCTAACTGTAAAGGTAATTCTTTTATTATATCCACAAATTACTTCCATGTAATATTTCTACTTACAAATTACCAACATTACTGCTAATTACCAGCAGAAATATACTTGCTTTACCTCTTGTTAATTCTTCTCAGTGAACATCAATAGATAGTAAAATAATATAGAATCAGAGAAGTACTCTGCAGAGTAGTTTGCTAACACTTTGCTATTCTATTACTTTGACACGCTACGGTTGAGGTAAGTTAGAGTTATCAAACAGTTCCATTTTTTCGATTATTTAAGATAAAGTATTTGACCAGTTGTTTGTTTTTATATACTGTTTGCACCTCTTACCTGTGGTATTGTCCTCCGATAACTCGGAACTTACCCTATTGCTAGTGTATCTCACTTCTGATTATTATAATTAATTATTGTACTATATAGAATATACCTAAATATTTCACACAGATAGTTATTTATTGGCTAAATGATGTAATTTATTTTATGATGTTTAGTTTTAAATTTTAACTTGATTCAATAATTCTAAATAATGTGTTTATTCAATAACAATTTTAAAATTTAATGATAAATGGAAATTCATTATGAATAAGGTGCTAAGTAATTAACATTAAATTTATTCTTTTCAGTTTTTATACAGCCTGTCTATTAAGTGGGCTGCAAGAAGTGAATTTTTTTTCTGTCTTGTTACTTTAATTTTCTTTGGTTACAGAGAGTAAATTTGAAAATAAATCACGAATTTAGAAAAACTGAACAAATATCAAAACTACGCTGTCTTGGATGTGGATTATTTAAACATCCTATATATTTCTTAGATAAAAGCTTCATATTCTGGGCAACAGCTTTCTTTCAATGATCTCCGTATACATTAATAATTCCTGTATTTAGTAATGGTATACAACCAGTGATAGGATCTTGTTAACCTTCTTCTCAAGCTGTTCAGTGGTTTTCCATTTATAGTTTATAGACTTGGAAGAAAGAACAGGATTATGAGTAGGATTGTGACAATATGCTTCAAAAATCATATATGCCAAGAATATTTTAAACAAAACTAAATTGAATGGCATCGAATTCTATATAACGCTGGTTTAGAGCGATTCATTACAGTATAATTCTATCCATCTATAATATTCTCGGATTCTATGCTTTTAAAAGCTTATTGTCACAAACTTAAACAATAGTGATGAAAGTTCATGTTAAAAATAAATAGGATTGAATATGGTTAGACTATTTTTCTACGTACATTTTTGTTCCTCCTCAATACACCAGTTTTTTGTTTATTATTTTCAGAGACTGTTGGAGACTGGAACACCTCTATTCCCCTGATTGTTACCCCTTCATGTCCTGAGAAGACATATATGTCCCCTTCCAACTGATGTACATTGCGCGATAATTTGAAGATATTCTCCTATAGACGACTGATTAAAACATGAATTCGCTTTCGTTTACTAGAAACAATGTGTAACTCTTAGTTAGACACAATTATTATTTTTTTCCAAAATTTTAACTAATTTTTTCGTATTGTTTAATATGCTCAGTTTTCCTATATATTACAAGTGCTACCAAAATTTATTTCAAGTTCAAATTAATTCCGGGCATAAAGGTTTAAATAGGCAGCCCCCCCCCCCCCCTACCCATTTAATCTCTTAAATATTGTCACTCAGCCTATTTCAATCCGACATCTTATCTAAGAAATTATTTCCATCTGCTATTCAATTGGAGCTTCAATGATGAATAAGTAAATATCTAAAATTGAAAGAATTAAAATAGATTAAATTATGGATTGGAAGAAAAGTTGCATTTATTAAAAAGTTTGAAAATATATTTGTTAAATTAATTTAATAAAAAAAAGTCTTCAGTTTTAACTGTAACATTTTGTACACAAAGGTTACGGTGAGTTCCAAGTTATCGGTTAGGTTGATATATTCGATCATATACTAAAAAATATTTATAATAATCATTTACGTTACTGTTTATCTATTTGATCGAAAATGAGGTAGTAAGGTAATTTAGATTAAATGTATTTTCGATATTAGTAAGTTTCAAAAACATTACCTCTTATACGTGAGTTGCTGTGTATTCGTCTATGGCGCTGTATAATATTCATTTCTTTTAGTTTGTTCTGTACATTTAATCTCCATGTGTTTGATAATTAATTCGGAAATTTCTTCCCTCAAAAATAGATGATGAAGAACTAGAAAAAATTTATATCGTACAACATATTTGTTCCCCGAAAGTATATAGGTTTTCACTGGTAGGAATTAACAAAACAGATAAATATTTAGCTTTTATAGCTTGTTTAGTCCATTTAATCTACATGTGTTTGATAATTAATTCGGAAATTTCTCCCCTCAAAAATAAATGAAAACAAAATAAATTTTAACGTCACATAAAAAAATAAAAAATTGTACCCAGAAAATATTAAGGTTGGAATTAATGAAACAGTTAAATATTTAACAAACAAAATAAGTACTGTCCTCTCTATCCTCATTAATTGAAAATAATGATTCAAATAAACTAATCTTTATTATCTCATTCTATCAGTAACGATATCAGTAACGACCTATTATTGCTGGAACGAATAATTGCTCGAAACACAATAGTTTCTCGAAAATTATTGCTCGAATGAATAATTGCTCGTAAGAACAATAATTGCTCGAATTAAAAATTTCCCGAAAAATAATTTCTCGAAAAACATTTGGTCGAACGAACAATTATTGCAGTAACAAATAATTGCTCGAATGATCAATCGCTCAGATAATATAAAATGTATGAAATACAATTAATATTAGGTACTATTTAATCGAAGAGATTCCACTTCCAGATTAACAGCTGACTTTCGATAATTTATCTAAAAAACAATTTAGCTACATCAGTGGGGAGACTGACAAAAAAAACACGAAAAATGTAGTATTAAAATTGCTGCAGTGTTTCTATTCGATAAAAATATGAAAACCAGATATATCAAAATTAATAAACAGCATTATAATAATTGATAGTAAATAACGATGGATCGAAAATATGAATTACAGTAATCATTAATTACTAATTTGAAATCATGACGGTTAAGTGAATTAATTGAAATGATTCAACTTCGTGATTAACTGACTTTAATTTATTCAAACACTGTGGGCAATTTGATCATTCGAGTAATTTGATCATTCGACCAACTTCAATTCTACTAGCTGAAAATAGTAAAATGTCAGTTAGCATACTAATTATTCTATTATTTATAACTGATACCGATACACAAAAATTACTAATGCTCTGGAGTCCTGGACTCTAGTAAGAAGATATACTATAATAAAGTTTTCTTTTAATGTTCTCCGTATAAGTTCTAAATTAACATTTCCCATAAAACCAGTGATAGGATCTATCTACTGTCTTAGAACTTAAAGCTAAAGATATTTCTAGTTCATGTTTGAATAATTTTAGTAATTATTTCTACTAATCAGAATTCCATAACTCATTTTCATCAGATCTTTGAGTAAGTCAAGACATATCAACATTGTTTAACTTCATGTCGAATTATTACTTGCCTTACATTGACAGTAGTACATGTGTTTTATTGCTTACTTGGCTGATATTATCAATCAGAATAATAAAGTGATATTGAAAAGATTTGCACTAAATAAGTATTTAGGTTTTCATTTTTATAGATCAATAGCGGGGCTGAGCCCCTTAAAAATAGTATTCACAGGATGAAGCCATGCGAATGATGCCAGCCTACATATGTCTCAGAATTCCATTTTACCCGATATTGATTTTGACTGAGAAGAATTAACAAGAGGTTATACGCTAATGGTGTTTGATGGTAATTAGCAGGGCTGGGACAATATGCTCTAAAAACTATAGATCCCAAAAATATTATAGACGAAGAGAATTAAAGAGTATTCAATGGTTCTACACCAGCGGTATATAGTATTCGATACCATTTTATTTAGTTTCGACTATGATATTTTCGGGATCTATAGTTTTAAGAGCATAATGTCCCAGCCCTAGTAATTAGCAATAATGCTGGTTATTTGTGATTAACTGTTTGTTAATTAAAGTTATATAACCACAGACAGCTTCGGTATAGAGCCCAATGGGGTCGTATAACAGTTATCACCCTACTAAATGTAAATCTAATATGTCTACATTTCCATCAAAAATTAAAGAATATGCATGTTTATAATTAAATTTAATAATAATAATTACTTCAATTATAAAGTTTGATGTTAGCTGAAAGTGGTAAAGTATCAGTTAGCATACTAATTAATTTTCCTCTAGAACAATTACCGAAGCAAAAATGCTAAAAAAAATTATATAGACTATAATTAAGAAGGTTTACATAATTATGTTCTCTTATTTCTTAATTGAAAACCTAACTGTGAAAAGTAATTTATTTAGTATGATAATTACTTCCGTGTAATATTTTTACTACCAAATTACCAACATTACTGCTAATTACTAGCAGAAATGTACTTGCATTACCTCTTGTAAATTTTTCTCAGTTAACATCAATAGACAGTAAAATAATATAGAATCAGAGAAGTAAGTAATAATAAATTGATATTATTACAGCTAATCACCAGGAAAAATACTAAGTGCATCACTTCTTGTTAATTCATCTCAGTTAACATCAATATATAATAAAATGAAATATAAAGATATATTAATTTATTATATGCGAAACAGTTTGCCAACACTTTGTTATTCTATTTATTTGACATGTTGTGATTAAGGTAAGTTCCGAGTTATCAAACAGTTCCAGTTTTTCGTTCATTTAAGAAAATCTATTTCACCAGTTGTTTGTTTTCTTACCTTAACTTTTTTATTTTATTTATCCCTACAAAATGCTGGAACCCGATTTTTGAATTTCTAATTTTTTTTCGAAATATATAATTTTGAATTTTTTTTTGGAAAAAATGTTATTTCTTTAATGTTTTTATTTTGAAAAAATGTTTTTTTTTTTGAACAAAATTGATTTTTTCGAAAACTAATAGGAAATTCATAAATCAACTTCCAGCATTTTGTAGAGAGTCGAATCGCTATTCGAATGCAAAAAACACAAAGGCGTAGATTCATAATTGTCGGAGTTCTATACTTTTAAAAAATAGTTCGAAATTTATTCGAACTTCGAATAACTCATTTTGTATGCGTGCAATCGAAAAAATGTCACGAACAAAATTTCTTACAATTCAATTTTATATATACGTGCAAAGTTATTAAACATAACTTCATTAATAAATTTTATTCTGAAATTTATGTACGGTCCCCAAAAAAAAGCAGCCCCGGCTATTTAATCTCTTAAATATTGTCTCTCATCTTATCTTGCAAATTATTTCCAACTGTTATTGAATTGGAGCTTCAATGATGAATACCTAAGTATAGTTACAGTTCCCTTTAATAAATGCCTAAAATTGAAGGAATTAAAAATGAATTAAATTGTGGATTGAATGAGAATGAAAATATATCATTTATTAAAAAGTTTAAAAATCTATTTGTTAAAATAACATCTTAGTAAGAAATTTTCAATTTTAACTGTATAAAATTGTACAATAAAGTTACGGTGAGTTTCAAGTTATCGGTCATGTCCATATGTTCGATCATAAAATCATTTTTAACTTTTCATTTATGTTTATCTATTTGATCGAAAATGAGGTAGTAAGGTAATTTAAATTAAATATATTTTCGATATTAGTAAGTTTCAAAAACTTTACCTCTTATACGTGAATTGCTGGTGTATTCATCTATGGGGCTGTATAATATTCATTTTCTTTTAGTTTGTTCTGTTCATTTAATTTCCATGTGTTTGATAATAAATTCGGAAATTTCTTCCCTCAAAAATTGCTAATATTAAACTAACATTTTAAACTTTAAACATACAAATTTATACCCGACAATATAGGGTTTTCACTGATAGGAATTAACAAAGCAGTTAAATATTTACCAAACAAAATAATTGTACTGTTCTTTCTATCCTAATTAATTAATATTGTGATTAAAATGAACTGATCATTATTATCCCACTCCATCACATTAAAAACATGCATGTTCAAAAAAAATAAAAATTTTAGGTGTATATATCGTAGTTACTATCTGTGACATTATTCAACAGTTTGTTAATTCCTATCAGTGAAAGGTTTCAGATTTACGGAGCTCTTATTTGTTACGTGAGATAAGCAGAACTCTTTCTTTCATACTTAACTATTTTTATCGGGGAAGATTTTACCAAATTAATGAAGAAAAAATTAACAAGACGTACATATAAAAAATATTACTTTTTACAGCTCGATGAATGGACACACCTGCAATTCAACTAAATGCGGTTATCATCGATGTTTCTTATATACAATGATAAACTTTAAAGGGGGAGTAAAGACTATAATAGGAATAATTTTAACTGAAATTACTTTAATTTTCTTATGAAATACTAAGGAGTTGATTCATCTATAGTGATATCTGAATTTGTATGAAGAAATCTTATTTTAGTTTGTAATATTTACATAGGAAATAAATAATTACAAATTAAATAATATAAATTTAGAGTTTCAATTATTTGTTTTCATCTTCAAAATAATTTTTACCTATTAATTTAATATTGTACTCAAACTAAATAATTTCCCTCAAATTTATGAATTTTCCTCAAATCAAATATATATAAATCAAATCTAGATAATCTAGATATATATTTACTTATAATTTTGCGTTGGCATGTTATATGTTATTATCACTACTAGAACTATTATTCCCTATTATAATATTAATAATTCAAATAGAGTGAAACTCTATACAGGGTGGCGCAAAAAAATGCAAACCCATTTTCAAACTAGTTTATTTTACAAACTATTAAAGCTAGAAATTTACTAAAAACATAAATTTATTCCTTTACTTTTTCTGCATCTATCTCGAAAATCTGTTAAAGTTTAGACAGTAATTGAACATCCTGCAGTGAATTAAGAAAAGGTAATTAAAAATGGCTTGCACGAGGACGAAATAAACGAAAAAAATTACAATAATTAAGTATAATTCATTTCATATGGATTTAAAAACATTAAATTGTATTATTTTTTGTAACAAGTAAAAGACAATTAAAACCTTAATTATCCTTTGAGAATTGACGTTTGATATAAAATTGATACCTTTAATAAAATCGGTTCGCTATTAATTTTTATCTCCTATTCGAAACCTTCAAAATGCAGTTTTCAAAAGAACAGAGTTTTTATTGTGACAAGTTATTTAAACACTGAAAGCTTTAAACAGGTTCAACCTCATTTTCAACATAGCTTTCAGGAAAGATTTTCACCAACTGTAAAACCATATTGACTTATATTAATAAGTTCAAAACTGAAGAAACCACTTTATTTTGAACAAAATACGATTAGGTCGCAGGAAAACAGTACGAACTCATGAAAACATTAATCTTATTCATGAACAATTTATTGAAAATTCAAACATATCAATCAGAAGGAATGAATTAGATATCACTAAAGACACATTTCACCGAATTGTTAAACACATTGTGAAGTATCATCCTTTCCAGAAGCATGTAAGGCTCAAACTCTTAGAACTGATTTTTTAAAGATTTTAAAGATTTTAAAGATTATTTCGTTTTGGAGAAGACATTGTGATCGGTGATGAAGAAGTATTACTATGAATGAAAGAGTCAATGAACAAAACGTTAATTAAAAGAAAAATAGCTTTTTTTAAATTTTACTAATACTACCTACTACCATAAGGAAATAAATTATACCTTTTCTGAAGTCTTTTTGTATTTTTCGTCCTTGCGCATAACCTTTTTATTTATATTTTTTCAATTCGCTGCAGGATGTTCAATTTTAGTTGTAAGTTTAACAGATTTTCACGAAAGATGCAAAAAAATTATACGAATGAGACTATGTTTTCAGAAAAATCCTAACTTTAACAGTTTGTAAAACTGTAGTTACTCTGTAGTTACTCTTCAAATTTATGATAATGATAGTTGTCAAATTTATATAATATGTAACTTGATGAGATTAAATTATAGTAATTGCTTGCAATTATAATATGAACTCCATTTATGTAATTGTATTATGTTTTATTATATTATGCTTGTTTGTAATTATAATTAATGTAATTAGTTTATTATTAGCTGAAAGAAGAAAATTTCAGTTAATATCCTAATTAATTTTTCTCTAGAACTATTATATACCGAAGCACATAAATTACTACAGTTTTGTAACTTCAGTTAAGAAAGTACAATAATACTATTTTACTTCATAATTTAAAATCTAACTGAAAATAATCATATTATTTTATTGTAACCACTAATTAATTCCATCAAATCTTTTTACCATCAAATCTTTTTACCATCAAATCTTTTTACCATCAAATTACTTACAGTAACGCTAATTACCAGCAGAAATATACTTGCATTACCGCTTGTAAATTCTTCTCAGTGAACATCAATAGTATAATAATATAGAGTCGGAGAAGTACTCTGCAGAGTAGTTTGCTAACACTTTGCTATTCTATTACTTTGACACGCTACGGTTGAGGTAAGTTAGAGTTATCAAACAGTTCCATTTTTTCGATTATTTAAGATAAAATAGTTAACCAAAATCGTTTGCTTTTATATACCATCTTCTTATCTTATCTGTAGAATTGTCCAATTACAAGGAACTCACCCTATTTCTAGTGTTAATAGTTATTAACTGTTGTGTTATATAGAAGATTCTTAATTATTTTACGAATTGATATAATGATATTTTTATTGTATAAGATATAGTTTTTCATTTTAACATGATTCAATATTTCTAAATAATATGTTTATTCAATGATTATTTTGAACATTTACTTATACCGGGTGGGCCTAAGAAATTCACTTTACCATTTTAAAATTTTACTATACACAAACCAAAAATGATAAAAAATCTTTAGCAAACGGCAAATGGAAGACGAATACTTAAAGTTTTAGTGGATTTGAACCGAAATGATTATACCACATCAGATTGCAAATATTTCAAACATACCTTTTAATTTGTGAAATCGTAAGCCTCTAAAAATGACGTGAGTTCAACATGGACGAGAGAGCAGGAATTGTTGAATATTACTTTCAACAAAATGGATCATTTGCTGGAGTAATCCTCAGTAAGAAGAAGTTCTATCAGAAATGTTAATAAGAGTCCATCAAAAACATGCATTCTTGCCATTGTAGGAAAATTCAGATAAAAGGAATCATGTACTGACAAAGAGCGAACTGGAGCATCGAAATCATCTTGCACTGAAGTTATTCAGCGTGTGAATCTTAGTGTTACAGAAGACAACACAAAGTCCACGAGAAAGCATAGTACTCAAATAAGATATTTGAGTGCATATTAAAGAAGGATCTAAAATTATATTCTTACGAAATTCAGTTGATACCAGAATAACAGGACACAGACCACCAAAAGCGAGAATAATTAGCACGATCATTCATGAATTTGGCATTTGACGAATTATTCATATCACTTTCAATAATGCAGATGAATCTCCTATTTATCTCAGTATAATACACGTTCTATCATGTCGTTACAGTGCTGGATGCCAACCGAGACATGCAGCCATGAATGATGTTATTAGGAGAGCTTTGATTTCGGCTGGTATCCCTTCAGTGCTTGAGCCTCTGGGGATTGATAGGGGTGATGGTAAGCGGCCTGATGGAATCTCAGTCTTCCCTTTTACTGATGGGAGGTGTCTTTGTTGGGATGCAACATATGTAGACACTTACGCGGCGTCTCACTTGATCGACTCAGCTTTGTCTGCTGGTAGCGTAGCCAAGGAGGCGGAGAAATACACGTGATTTTTAAACAGAGTTAGTGCCCTAATTGTTCATGAACAGTTATTCCATCCACAGAAAATAACTGTCTGGTGCGGATTATCTAGCTCTAAAATCATTGGGCCATACTTCTTTGAAGATGATGGAAGGACTGCTACAGCTTAAATAATAATGGAAGCCATTTGAATATTTTTTTATATAAAAATATTAAATTTATTCTTTAATTCACATTTTATTATGAATATATATACATCTCTTATAGTTTTTGAGTAATATAATTTTTAAATGGTTAAGTGACTTTTGGCCTACCAGGTACATATATGGAGTTTTATAATGAATAAAGTTTGATTGGAAAGATTCAAACTCAACGGGAAATCCATATTATTAGAAGTAATTTAAACTCTGCGTTGAAGGTTTTTTTCAGATTTCTAGAAAATCTGAAATGTTTTCATTTTATTGAATTTTTTTTTAATTTTTTTTAGAAATCTGAAAAAACCTTCAACGCAGAGTTTGAATTACCTCTAATAATAAATAAAGAGTCTAACAGTTTACTTCAGTTGGGGATTTAAAGACAAGTTTTAAGTTTTAACTGAGTAAATGGTGTACACTAAACTTAGGGTAAATTCGAAATTATTGGTCAGGTTCATATTTTCGATCAAATAGGAAAAAAATATGTGTAATAATCGTTATTAACTTCTCTCTACTGTCTACCTATTGTATAGAAAATGTTAATCGTCCAATAACTCGTAATTTACCCAAGTTTGGGTTTAACTTACTCATTATTATTGTTATTAACTGCTGTATTATAAAATAATTCGAATAATATCATGAAAGTAAATATATTCTCATGAAATGTTAATCTCCTTTCAATACACTCTAGTTGATAATAATTACTGCCGATTCAATCTCCCTAAGTTATAGAGAGAAAATCAAAAAATAAACCATAAATTTAACATAACTGAAAACAACAACTATGCTGTATATAAAGCGGATTATTTAAAAATTCTTTATATTACATCACATGAAATCTTGATATTGAGTGCAATCGTTTTTTTTTGTTCGCGGAAGATTCCACTGAGGAAAATTCCACTGCGGAAGATTCCACTGGGAAATCTCCACTGCGGAAAGTTCCACTGGGAAAACTCCACTTAGGAAATTTACACTAAACAAAATCCAATATTTTAAAATCAACCCGGAACTTTTTTTAGGATAGGATCTCATTGGAAAAATAATATGTAGTATTCATTATTTTCTTAAACAATACTGTTCAGTCCAAATGGCAGTCCATAATATATTTTGATAAATTATTTTAGTTGAGGAGGCGATACTGTTCTATAAAGTTAAGAGCAAGGAAACGTTTACTTCATTAAGACTATATTTGTGTGAAACATTTTTGTGCAACTTCTATTCTTACATTATTTTATTTATGTTTTTTCGATAATGTGACTGTACAGTTTTGAAGTTTAATTTTAATTATTTTACATTCTGCTTGGATGTCAAGAAGAAAGCGGAGTAACCTTCCTTAAAGATATACATAGCTTCCATTGAAAATATAATTTTCGTATGAATACGAGGCTATTGACTCACGTTCGAAACGAACAGTGTGTGGATTTCAAGATAGAAATTTATATCAAGTCTGAGCTAGATTAATTTTTCTACATCATATAGCGCATACCTTGCATTAATAAATTCTTTTTTATGGTTGTTACTATATTTGATATGTTTAAATTGTAGAATTTGTCCACATTGTTATTCATTAATATATAAACTGGTTGCACTCTTTGTACCCATTGTCTTTTTGTTACAAACTATAATATCGTATAACACATATATTATTTGCCCCAAATTAAAACTTGAACTTACATTCAAAATGAATATTACCTTAACTAAAATCATATTTGCGGAGCAAGAGGCTAAACAAATTTTTTAATAGTTTTTTGTAAGTAGAATTGTCTTAATCTCAAGTAGAAGAAGATTAGCAATGCTTTTTCCTTAGGTGTTGCACAAAGAAAATGTAAATTAAGAAAATTTATATTATGAGAATCACTTACATTTTATTAAACCACTTAAAAAAGGAACAGTGTGATGAATATTCCAAAAGAATGTTTAATATGAAAATGATAATTTATAAAGTATTGTTTTGGAAAATAAGCAGTACAATTTATAAATTTATTTATATTCAGTGAAATTTTCTTCAGTGGAATTTTCCCAGTGGAATCTTCCGCAGTGGAATTTTTCTCAGTGGAATATTCCTCAGTGGAACTTTCCGTAGTGGAATTTTCCCAGTGGAGTCTTCCGCAGTGGAACTTCCCTTAGTGGAATTTTCCTAGAACCGTGTTTTTTACTTCCGTATAAGTTTTACACTAATGATTCCTATACAATCAATAACAAGATCTATCACCATCTTATATTTGAAGCTAAATATAGTTCATAATTGGTATTTTGAATAATTTTTGAAAATGTTTCGACTAATCAGAATTTAGTTGAATAAACTATTTTCATCAAATCTACTAATATAAGTCAAGATATATCAACACTGTTTAATTTCATAACAAATTATTACTTGCCTTATATTGACAGTAGTACATGTATTTTATTGCTTTCTTGCCTGGTATTATCAATCAAAATAATAAAGTGATTTTGAAAAGATTCAGTACTTTGGTTTTATATTAACGAATCTATAATGGGGTTGTCACCCCTCAAAAATAATAAAATTTATTACATAAACCCCCATTCAATATATCTCTATATTTGATTTTGCTATCCATTGACGTTGACTGAAAAGAATTAACAAAAGTCCATGAACTAACTATTTTGGCTGTTAGTTAGCAGTAATGCTTGTAAATTTTTATTATTTTTTGTTAATAAAGGGGTCTAGGAAAATTTATCGAAAGCAATCGACCGGAAACAATTTATCAAAGCAATTGACCGGAAACAATTTATCGAAAGCAATAATTTGACCGACAACAATTTATCGAAAGCAATTGACTGACAACAATTTATCGAAAGCAATTGACCGAATGAAAAATTGATCGAATGGAAGATTGGTTGAATGGAAAATTGATCGAATGGAAAATTAATCAAAAGGAAAATTGATAGTAAACTTCATCTACTAAACACAAAGCAAATATAAATAGTAAATACATATAGGTACACAACAAAAAAAGTTGCATATTATTTTCAATTTTAGTACTTTACATTATTTGATACTTGATGTATCCTTATCCTTTGTCTTTTTTTATATTTATTTATCTATCATTCTATCCCTTCGTAGGCTTCATTTACTATCACCTCTTTATTCTCCTCTTCCATCTGGAAGACCTCATATGCTCTATCCTGAAGCTGTCTGTCGTGAATGGTGATCCATGGTTTTAGTTATAATTGTCAATTAGTGTAAATCGATCAATTTTCATTTTCGATCAATTTTTGTTCGATCAATTTTCCATTCGATCAGTTTTCGAAATTACATGAATGAGACTATGTTTTCAGAAAAATCCTAACTTTAACAGTTTGTAAAACTGTAGTTACTCTGTAGTTACTATTAAAATTTATGATAATGATTGTTGTCAAAATTTATATATTATGTAACTTGATGAGATTAAATTATAGTAATTGCTTGCCAATATAATATGAACTCCTTTTCAAGTAATTTGAAATATTATGTAACCGTAACTACTTCACTTCTTCGTAATAGCATTTTCGTTTGTAAAATAAGATCAGTAAAAGTAAGTAAATTCACAGAAGGTATTCTTCAATCTAGTAGATAATAATTACTGCCATTTCTATCTCCCTATGTTTTGATAACAAAAACTTTGCAATCTTTACATATATCTGAGGCAACTGTTTTTTTTATAATATACGTATACGATCTGCACTGATAATTTCTATACAATTCCAGTAACAAAATCTATTTACTGTTTTCTCACTCGAAGCTGAAAATTGGTTCCAGTTCGAATTAGAATAATTTTAGAACATATTTGAACAATCAAAATTTAATAAAAATATAAATTTTCTTTAGATTAATGAATAAGTGAAGACATATTAACACTGTTTAGTTTTATGTCAAATTGTTACTTCGCTTATAATGACAGTAGTAGACCTACATGTATTTTATTGCTTACTTCGCTGGTATTATCAATCAGAATAATAAAGTGATATTGGAAAGATTTAAAGGTTTTCATTCTATAGATCTGTCGCCGCTCAAAAATTTAAATTCCTTTCCAACGAATAATTGTATGGCACATAATAATGTTCTATATTTCATTTAACTATCCCTTGATGTTGACTGAGAAGAATTAACAAGAGGTGATGCAATTAGTATTTTTACTTGATATTTTTGATTAATTGTTTTTTTTTATTATAGATATATTAAGCAAAGACAGGCTTCGGGATAGAACCTAAGTTACCTAATTACTGTATATTTGAGTAATATTCAGGGTGGGGCGTAAGTTTGGAAGCAATTTTTCAAACATTAATATAATTCTCAAAAATAATTTCCCAAGTAGGTGATAGGGTACGAACTATAATAGAGACACTACATTATGACGTGGCAGTGTTATTTTTTACAAAAATTTAGTCAATTCAAAAATGTGAGATAAAAGAGAAGCCATTATTGCTCTACACTGTGCCGGGAAGTCAGATTCCGTCATTTCAAAGACTCTCTCAATAGCGAGATCGACTGTTTGGAAGTGTGTGAAGCGTTTTAATGAGAGAGGAGACTTGACTGATCGTCCAAGAAGTGGTAGACCACGCTCACAACGCACCAAACAACTGATAAAATGTGCCCGAGAGAAGATCAGGAGGAACCCGAAAAGGTCAATACGATTGTTAGCCAAAACAGCTAATGTGAGTCCCAGAACAATGAGAAAAGTTGTCAAAGAAGACCTAAAGATGTCCTCTTTCACCCTCCAAAAGAGACCGACTCTGTCAGAAGCTGTAAAGAAAAAGAGATTGGAGAGAAACAAAGCACTTCTGAGAGAATTGAAGTCTGGCACGGCTGGTGAAATTGTTTGGTCTGACGAAAAACTTTTCACAGTGGAAATGGCTCACAACCGGAGGAATGACAGAATAATTGGTAAAAGTGCAAAAGGCATCCCATACAACCAAAAAACTTTGATTAATTGTTTTTTTTTATTATAGATATATTAAGCAAAGACAGGCTTCGGGATAGAACCTAAGTTACCTAATTACTGTATATTTGAGTAATATATGTATCTACATTTCCATAAAAAATATGCTTGTTTGTAATTATAATAATCATATAATTTGTGTATATAATTATATTATGTATTATTATATTATGCATGTTTGCAATTATAATTAATGTAATTAGTTTATTATTATTAACTGAAAGAAGAAAATGTCAGTTCATATCCTAATTAATTTTTCTCGAGAACTATTAAATACAGAAGCACATAAATTACTACAGTTTTTAAACTTCAGTTAAGAAGGTACAATAATACTATTTTACTTCATAAATTAAAATCTAACTGAAAATAATTTAATTATTTTACTGTAACCACTAATTAATTCCATCAAATCTTTTTACCATCAAATTACTTATCTAAATATCTAAATATCTATTAATTACTCACCCATAGTGAGTAAGAGTTAAGCTATGGATGGATTTTATTTTATTTTAGATCAGTTCTGGTGAAATAGAGTACTGAGAAACTATGTACCCTTTGTAATTAAATATTATTTTTTAAAGAACAGCCTGTATACAGTATAATAATATTATAAAAAATTTCATTACAGTACAGATGGTTCTTACTTCATAGAGGTATAATTTTAGTACATATTTAAATTAATCAGAATTGCATAACTTAATTTTATTAGATCTTTGAGTTTGTCAAGATCAACACTGTTTAATTTCATGTCGAATTTTTACTTGCCTTATATTGACAGTAGTACATGTATTTTATTGCCTACTTGGCTGGTATTATCAACCAGAATAATAAGGTGCCTTATGAAAGATTTTCACTAAATAAGTATTTAGGTTTTCATTTTTATTGATTTAAAGCGAGGCTGAGCCCCTTAAAAATAGAAATGGTTTTATAAAAGAGAGAGAGTATCTCACAGTTACCCCTCCATATTCCATTTTACTAACTATCGATATTGACTGAGAAGAATTAACAAGAGGTAATGCACTTAGTATTTTTGATTGTTTTTTTAATCAATTGTGTTTTAATTATAGATATATTATGCAAAGACAGAATTCGGGATAGAGCCCAAGCTACCAAATTACTGTATATTTAACTAATATTCCTACATTTCTATATAAATATGCGTGTTTGTTATTAGTTACAATATTAATTTTATAAATTACATAGTTTTCTATCAGCTGAAAGTAGTAAAAAATCATTTAACATACAATTTAATTTTCCTCTCTAGAGCTATTACCGAATCACATAATTTAAAATTTAATAACTTTTTTTTTCTACAGTTAAGAAGGTACAATAGTTATCTAATTTCCTAAATAAAAACCTAACTGTAAAGGTAATTCTTTTATTATATCCACAAATTACTTCCATGTAATATTTCTACTTACAAATTACCAACATTACTGCTAATTACCAGCAGAAATATACTTGCATTACCTCTTGTTAATTCTTCTCAGTGAACATCAATAGATAGTAAAATAATATAAAATCAGAGAAGTACTCTGCAGAGTAGTTTGCTAACACTTTGCTATTCTATTACTTTGACACGCTACGGTTGAGGTAAGTTAGAGTTATCAAACAGTTCCATTTTTTCGATTATTTAAGATAAAGTATTTGACCAGTTGTTTGTTTTTATATACTGTTTGCACCTCTTACCTGTGGTATTGTCCTCCGATAACTCGGAACTTACCCTATTGCTAGTGTATCTCACTTCTGATTATTATAATTAATTATTGTACTATATAGAATATACCTAAATATTTCACACAGATAGTTATTTATTGGCTAAATGATGTAATTTATTTTATGATGTTTAGTTTTAAATTTTAACTTGATTCAATAATTCTAAATAATGTGTTTATTCAATAACATTTTTAAAATTTAATGATATATGGAAATTCATTATGAATAAGGTGCTAGGTAATTAACATTAAATTCATTCTTTTCAGTTTTGAAGTATTATATCCTTCTCGTGAATTGCCGATGTATTTGTCTATTTGACTTTTTACTTTAATTTTCTTTGGTTACAGAGAGTAAATTTAAAAATAAATCACGAATTTAGAAAAACTGAACAAAAATCAAAACTATGCTGTCCTGAATGCAGATTATTTAAACATCCTTTATATTTCATCAGATGAAAGCTTCATATTCTGGGCAACAGTTTTCTTACAATGATCTCCGTATACATTAATAATTCCTGTATTTATTAATGGTATACAACCAGTGATAGGATCTTGTTAACCTTCTTCTCAAGCTGTTCAGTGGTTTTCCGTTTATAATTTATAGACTTGAAAGAAAGAACAGGATTATGAGTAGGATTGTGACAATATGCTTCAAAAATCATATATGCCAAGAATATTTTAAACAAAACTAAATTGAATGGCATCGAATTCTATATACCTCTGGTTTAGAGCGATTCATTACAGTATAATTCTATCCATCTATAATATTCTCGGAATCTATGATTTTAAAAGCTTATTGTCACAAACTTGAACAATAGTGATGAAAGTTCATGTTAAAAATAAATAGGATTGAATATGGTTAGACTATTTTTTTTGTACTTTTTTGTTCCTCCTCAATTCACCAGTTTTTTGTTTATTATTTTCAGAGACTGTTGGAGACTGGAACACCTCTATTCCCCTGATTGTTACCCCTTCATGTCCTGAGAAGACATATATGTCCCCTTCCAACTGATGTACTTTGCGCGATAATTTGAGGATGTTCTCCGATAGACATCTGATTAAAACATTAATTCGCTTTCGTTTACTAGAAACAATGTGTAACTCTTAGTTAAACACAATTATTATTTTTTTCCAAAATTTTAACTAATTTTTTCGTATTGTTTAATATGCTCAGTTTTCCTATATATTACAAGTGCTACCAAAATTTATTTCAAGTTCAAATTAATTCCGGGCAAAGTGGTTTTAATTTCTCCCCTCAAGAATAGTTAAAAACAAATAAATTTTAACATAATATAAAAATAAAAAATTGTACCCTGAAAATATTAAGGTTGGAATTAATAAAACAGTTAAATATTTAACAAACAAAATAGGTACTGTCCTCTCTATCCTCATTAATTGGAAATAATGATTTCAATAAACTAATCTTTATTATCTCATTCTATCAGTAACGATATCAGTAACGACCTATTATTGCTGGAACGAATAATTGCTCGAAACACAATAGTTGCTCGAAAATTATTGCTCGAATGAATAATTGCTCGTAAGAACAATAATTGCTCGAATTAAAAATTTCCCGAAAAATAATTTCTCGAAAAACATTTGGTCGAACGAACAATTATTGCAGTAACAAATAATTGCTCGAATGATCAATCGCTCAGATAATATTAAATGTATGAAATACAATTAATATTAGGTACTATTTAATCGAAGAGATTCAGTTTCATGATCAACAGCTGACTTTCGATAATTTATCTAAAAAACAATTTAGCTACATCAGTGGACTGACTGACAAAAAAAAAAACACGAAAAATGTAGTATTAAAATTGCTGCAGTGTTTCTATTCTATAAAAATATGAAAACCAGATATATCAAAATTAATAAACAGCATTATAATAATTGATAGTAAATAACGATGGATCGAAAATATGAATTACAGTAATCATTAATTACTAATTTGAAATCATGACGGTTAAGTGAATTAATTGAAATGATTCAACTTCGTGATTAACTGACTTTAATTTATTCAAACACTGTGAGCAATTTGATCATTCGAGTAATTTGATCATTCGACCAACTTCAATTCTACTAGCTGAAAATAGTAAAATGTCAGTTAGCATACTAATTATTCTATTATTTATAACTGATACCGTTACACAAAAATTACTAATGCTCTGGAGTCCTGGACTCTAGTAAGAAGATATACTATAATAAAGTTTTCTTTTAATGATCTCTGTATAAGTTCTAAATTAATAATTCCTATAACTTCAGTGATAGATAGGATCTATCTAGTTCATGTTTGAATAATTTTAGTAATTATTTCTACTAATCAGAATTCCATAACTCATTTTTATCAGATCTTTGAGTTAGTCAAGACATATCAACAATGTTTAATTTCATGTCTAATTATTACTTGCCTTATATTGACAGTAGTACATGTGTTTTATTGCTTACTTGGCTGATATTATCAATCAGAATAATAAAGTGATATTGAAAAGATTTACACTAAATAAGTATTTAGGTTTTCATTTTTATAGATCAATAGCGGGGCTGAGCCCCTTAAAAATAGTATTCACAGGATGAAGCCATGCGAATGATGCCAGCCTACATATGTCTCAGAATTCCATTTTACCAGATATTGATTTTGACTGAGAAGAATTAACAAGAGGTTATACGCTAATGGTGTTTGATGGTAATTAGCAGGGCTGGGACAATATGCTCTAAAAACTATAGATCCCAAAAATATTATAGACGAAGAGAATTAAAGAGTATTCAATGGTTCTACACCAGCGGTATATAGTATTCGATACCATTTTATTTAGTTTCGACTATGATATTTTCGGGATCTATAGTTTTAAGAGCATAATGTCCCAGCCCTAGTAATTAGCAATAATGCTGGTTATTTGTGATTAACTGTTTGTTAATTAAAGTTATATAACCACAGACAGCTTCGGTATAGAGCCCAATGGGGTCGTATAACAGTTATCACCCTACTTAATGTAAATCTAATATGTCTACATTTCCATCAAAAATTAAAGAATATGCATGTTTATAATTAAATTTAATAATAATAATTACTTCAATTATAAAGTTTGATGTTAGCTGAAAGTGGTAAAGTATCAGTTAGCATACTAATTAATTTTCCTCTAGAACAATTACCGAAGCAAAAATGCTAAAAAAAATTATATAGACTATAATTAAGAAGGTTTACATAATTATGTTCTCTTATTTCTTAATTGAAAACCTAACTGTGAAAAGTAATTTATTTAGTATGATAATTACTTCCGTGTAATATTTTTACTACCAAATTACCAACATTACTGCTAATTACTAGCAGAAATATACTTGCATTACCTCTTGTAAATTTTTCTCAGTTAACATCAATAGACAGTAAAATAATATAGAATCAGAGAAGTAAGTAATAATAAATTGATATTATTACAGCTAATCACCAGAAAAAATACTAAGTGCATCACCTCTTGTTAATTCATCTCAGTTAACATCAATATATAATAAAATGAAATATAAAGATATATTAATTTATTATACGCGAAACTGTTTGCCAACACATTGTTATTCTATTTATTTGACATGTAATGATTAAGGTAAGTTCCGAGTTATCAAACAGTTCCAGTTTTTCGTTCATTTAAGAAAATTTATTTCACCAGTTGTTTGTTTTCTTACCTTAACTTTTTTATTTTATTTATCTCTACAAAATGCTGGAACCCGATTTTTGATTTTCTAATTTTTTTTCGAAATATATAATTTTGAATTTTTTTTTTGGAAAAAATGTTATTTCTTTAATGTTTTTATTTTGAAAAAATGTTTTTTTTTTGAACAAAATTGATTTTTTCGAAAACTAATATGAAATTCATAAATCAACTTCCAGCATTTTGTAGAGAGTCGAATCGCTATTCGAATGCAAAAAACACAAAGGCGTAGATTCATAATTGTCGGAGTTCTATACTTTTAAAAAACAGTTCGAAATTTATTCGAACTTCGAATAACTCATTTTGTATGCGTGCAATCGAAAAAATGTCACGAACAAAATTTCTTACAATTCAATTTTATATATACGTGCAAAGTTATTAAACATAACTTCATTAATAAATTTTATTCTGAAATTTATGTACGGTCCCCCAAAAAAAAGCAGCCCCGGCTATTTAATCTCTTAAATATTGTCTCTCATCTTATCTTGCAAATTATTTCCAACTGTTATTGAATTGGAGCTTCAATGATGAATACCTAAGTATAGTTACAGTTCCCTTTAATAAATGCCTAAAATTGAAGGAATTAAAAATGGATTAAATTATGGATTGAATGAGAATGAAAAAGTATCATTTATTAAAAAGATTAAAAATCTATTTGTTAAAATAACATCTTAGTAAGAAATTTTCAATTTTATCTGTAAAATTTTGTACACTAAAGTTACGGTGAGTTTCAAGTTATCGGTCATGTCCATATGTTCGATCATAAAATCATTTTTTAACTTTTCATTTATGTTTATCTATTTGATCGAAAATGAGGTAGTAAGGTAATTTAAATTAAATATATTTTCGATATTAGTAAGTTTCAAAAACTTTACCTCTTATACGTGAATTGCTGGTGTATTCATCTATGGGGCTGTTTAATAATAATTTTCTTTTAGTTTGTTTACATGTCCATTTAATTTCCATGTGTTTGATAATAAATTCGGGAATTTCTTCCCTCAAAATTGCTAATATGAAACTATCATTTTAAACTCCCGACAATATTGGGTTTTCACTGATAGAAATTAACAAAGCTGTTAAATATTTACCAAACAAAATAAGTACTGTTCTTTCTATCATAATTAATTAATATTGTGATTTAAATAAACTGATCATTATTATCCCACTCCATCACATTAAAAACATGCATTTTTAAATAAAAATAAAAAATATAGGTATACATATCGTAGTTAACTATCTGTGACATTATTCAACAGTTTGTTAATTCCTATCAGTGAAAGGTTTCAGATTTACGGAGCTCTTATTTGTTACGTGAGATATGCAGAACTCTTTCTTTCATACTTAACTATTTTTATCGGGGAAGATTTTACCATATTAATGAAGAAAAAATTAACAAGACGTACATATATAAAATATTACTTTTTACAGTTCGATGAATGGACACACCTGCAATTCAACTAAATACGGTTATGTTATCATCGATGATTTTTTATATTCAATGATAAACTTTAAAGGGGGAGTAAAGACTATAATAGAAATAATTTCAACTGAAATTACTTCAATTTTCCTATGAAATACTAAGGAGTTGATTCATTTATAGTGATATTTGAATTTCTATGAACAAATCATATTTTAGTTTGTAATAATAACATAGGAAGTAAATAATTACAAATTAAATAATATAAATATAGGTTTTCAATTATTTGTTTTTATCATTTAATTTAATATTTTACTCAGACTAAATAATTTTCCTCAAATTTATGAATTTTCCTCAAATTGAATACCTATATATAAATCAAATCTAGATAATCTAGATATATAGTTACTAATAATTTTGCGTTGGCATGTTATATTTTATTATCACTACTAGAACTATTATTCCCTATTATATTATTAATAACGCGAATAGAATTAAACTCTATAGTTACCCTTCCAATTTATGATAATGATGGTTGTCAAATATATGTATTATATAATTTGATGAGATTAAATTATAGTAATTGTTCGCTATTTCAATATGTACTCCATTTCAAGTAAAATAAAACACTTTGTAACCGTAACTACTTCACTTTTTCGTTATATCATTTATGTTTGTCAAATAATATCAGAAAAAGTGAGTAAATTCGCTGAAAGTGTTCAGCAAACTAGTGGATAGTAATTACTGCCAATTCAATAACAAAAACTTTACAATCTTCACATATATCTGGGGCAACAGGTTTTTTTATAATCTGCATATACGTTTTGAACTAATAATTTCTATACAATTCAAGTAACAAGATCTATCTACTGTCTCAGTACTTGAGGCTGAAGATTGGTTCTGGTTAGTATTAGAATAATTTTAGTACATATATCTAATAATCAAAATTTAGTAGATATATGAATTTTCTTTATATTTATGAATAAGTCAAGACATATCAATACTGTTTAATTTCCTATCGAATTATTACTTGCCTTATATTGACAGTAGTACCTACATGTATTTTATTGCTTACTTGGCTGGTATTATCAATCAGAATAATAAAGTGATATTAGAAAGAATTAAAGTTTTTCATTTTTAGAGATCAATAGCGGGGCTGTCGCCCCTAAAAATAGAAATTCCTTTCCAACGAATAATTCTATGTCACATATGTCTATATATTTCATTTAACTATCCGTTGATGTTGACTGAGAAGAATTAACAAGAGGTAATTCACTTAGTATTTTTACTTGATATTTTTGATTAATTGTTTTTTAATAATAGATATATTATGCAAAGACAGGCTTCGGGATAGAGCCCAAGTTACCAAATTATTTTATATTCAACTTATATATCAACATCTCCATAAAAATATGCATGTTTGTTATTAGTTACAATATTAATTATTATCAATTAGTTTATTATTAGCTGAATGAAGAAATTGTCAGTTAAAATCCTAATTAATTTTTCTCTAGAACTATAAAATACAAAAGCAAATAAATTAATAAAGTTCTTTAACTTCAGTTAATAAGGTTCAAAGATTTAAAAACATTTTATTTAACAAAATATTCCCTTTACAGCTTAAGTTGAAGTGTCGGGATACACTCCAACAATATAATGACAGAAGCAAATATAACATACAAAAGAGAATACTAAGGCCCGTAAAGCTACTTGCATGGCTTCGGGGGCAACCTATATAAATTAAAAAAAAATTATTTATCAATACAAAATTGCTACAAGATAGACAACCTAGAACAATATAAAGAACAGCTGCTGTACATCTACAATAAAACACAACTAAGCTCTGCTAAAGACAAAAAAAGTTAATATTTACTTAACATAGATATTCTCAGTCTACGCTTGAACGTATACAGACTGCAGTCCGTGGAAATTGGCAAATCATTCCAGATTTTAACTCCAGTATAGGTAATTGATTGCTGCGAACGAGACTTTCTGAACAATAGTACATTGAATTTAAAATTAAATCTTGTATTATGAGTATGAAAATCACTATTCCTCGGCAATGTGCTAATGTTAGAATCCAGAATTCGGAAAATAGCTTTGAACATATGAATTGAACAATGGTAAATATGAGTGTCGTTTAGTTTCAACAGGTTATCATTTTTAAATAATTGGTTAGTATGTGAGTTATATGGAACACAGTTAATAGACCGAATAGCTTTCCTTTGACAAACAGCCAACTTAACATGGTTAGACCTATTGACACTATAGTAAATTTCAATGCCATACATTAAATAGGGGTAAATCAAAGAGTAAGAGTGATATAAGAATATGCTTTGGAAAGAAATGATGAATTTTATTGAGAATACCTGTGGTTTTTGAAACTTTCATACAAATATGGTTATAGTGCTGTGAAAAAGTTAAATTATTATCTATTATAATTCCAAGAAATTTCGCTGTCTTCGTGAATGGTAACATCTGGTTATTCAACTTGATATTTGGAATTACTATCTCATTTTTATAAGAAAAAACAGTGTAGTTAGTTTTGTCAGCATTTAACTGCAACTTATTTGCTAGTACCCAGTTATTGAAATGTTCTAATTCAGAATTTATTATATTATGAATTACAGGCAAAGAACTTCTATCAAAAGAATAGAACAAATTACAGTCATCTGCGTATAAAACATATTTGAATTTATTAGTAGATCGAGTTATATCGTTAATAAATATCAAGAACAGGAGAGGCCCAAGAATTGATCCCTGTGGTACACCTGTAGTAACTGATCTTAAAGAGGACGAACAACCGTCTAATGCAGTAAACTGGGCTCGATTAGACAAGTATGACCTGAACCGTTCAAAACAAACACCACGTATACCATACTTCCACATTTTTGAAAGTAGTATTTCGTGACAGACACAGTCAAATGCCTTCCTATAATCAACGAAAAGAGAGAAGACCAATTTATTGTTATCAAGTTCTTTATAGTGTGACGTTTGTTAGTTTACTTCCCTATAACGTCTCAGTGTATGGGCTCTAAGTGATTAGGATCCTACTCTATAAAGTATTTTCAGATTCCTTTCTCTTTATATATCTCTTTCTACTAAATACTCATGGTAACATGCCCTAGAACCACCTTGCCACTATGGTTCCGACCTCAGGCCTCTGGTCCAAGCTTAACTGTATTTAAGGGTAATAATGGTAAAGTAATTAACACTTAAAGAGATTATATTCATTGGTCAAGCACATGTTATTACAAAGAATATCTCCACTAGAACGCTCGCAAGTTAAGGTCTCAAATAACTACGAACAGGAGATAAGGTGTGTAGCTCACGAGAGCGAATCGGTAACTGACTTGACTGTCACTTACTTACAATCATATAGGTTCGTGATGATAGCAATGCATACACAATTGCTGTGTTTGCTTTACCATATCGCTCCCCCCTTCCGAAAATTTCAAAGTTACAATTCACATTTTTCCAAAACTGCCAGCTGGTTTGTCTACCCATTGTTACTCTATATTGAACAATGTTCAGACGCTCACGCTGTTAGTGGAAACATGTATATTGGATCTCTTGAAATTTCTCGAACCGGTAATAAATATATTATTAGAAAATTGAAAAATTTGAGTTTTAATTCGTTCTAGAAATATGTAAGACTAATGTGTATTCACCAAATTTTCTTAAATTTTTAATCTTACCTATACAATCTTAATTTTGCTTTAACAATATTTTTATTTATTCTCAAAATAATCTAAGTTACTCCTACCTAATATGTCTCAGTTCAAAATGTAACAACTTTTTCATTTTATAAACGTAATAACTTGCCTAATCTATTTGAGATCACACCCCTCCCTCCTAATATGTAGATTTTTAGTCTAAATATTAACAGAGACCTTTGTGATCACTCCAATACATTACACAAATTGTTACTGCATTTACATTTAAAAAAAAATTTATAATCAAAAAAAAAAATTTCATTTATAAGAAATATATTTAATTAACTTAGTTATGTTTTATTTTAATAAACTTCCTTCTTTATTGATAAAAGTAATTTTTCTTTTTAATTTATCATATGTTATGATATCGTATTTTATGACCTTTTAATGAATTTATATTTGTAATTGAATTTATATGAATTTTGATCATCTTTATCAAATTTTGAGACAGTTGTGATCTTTAAATTTAAATCTTAAAATTAACACCGAAAAAAAAAAATTAAACTTAAAATTAACACCGAAAAAAAAAATTAAACTTAAAATTAAATTCAATTGAAAAAACGATTATTATTAATTTTCACTTAAAATTACCCAAACTTAAAATTAAAAAAAAAAATTTAAATAATGATCAAATTGAGTTTGAGAAAAAAAAATCTTAAATGCTGTTATTAGGTTTAGTTTTGGTAATTTCGCTTTTTGGCTTTCGTTTTGCCTGAGGCATTACTATAATTGTTGTCGCCTGTATATTAACTGCCTGATCATTAAAAACATTTACTGTTCCACCTAGTTCCCCTGATCTAAAGGGGTGCTTCGCTTTATCTGATTGAAGGCCTCAGTCGCCATTTTAGACCTTAAATTCCGCATTTCGTACATTTTCATATCTTCTTCTGACTTCATCTTTCTTGACTGATTATAACCACATACCAGAATCATCACAACCAGTAGTGTTAGAATTAACACTAAAATGTCGCTGAACATGTCTGGTATTAGGTCGTACTTTGTAGACCCCATGTTTTTAATGGTTTGCTCCAAATGAGCCTTGTTCATCGAAGTTGATTTCTGGATCAGCTCCACTACTGAGTTCAGGTCAAAGTTGCTCTGAGACTGTCCCATCGCTCCAGCTGATTACTTCTCACGACCTTGAATTACAGTTCTGTGTGTCAACCGGCTGTGAGTGGCTGAGAGTCACTCACTGGCTGTTTATGGCTGAGGAGCTGTTGGCTGTGTGGGTAGCTGTGTCCTCACTGCCTCACGGTCACTGAAATCAAAACGATACCGTTAGATCATGGCCCCTGTTCATTTTTTAGGTATTTTATCAGATTTCAGTCTCATTTTGAATTAATCATCTTTGCTTTTAAATTATTTCAGTATTTCATCCTAAATTTGAATATATATATATATATTTTTTTTTTTCAAATTTTCATTCAAACAATTTTGCTACTACGTTTACAGAATATAATTCATCTTATTCGTTACACCAACATATAAACACAAAATTTAAAATTAACATGCATACAACAAAAAAAAATTAATCCTCTTAAAATTATTATATGAAATTTTATATTAATAAAATTCATAATTCATCCCACCAACTTAAACTAAATACATACAAATATTACAATTAAAATTCATACAATTAAATACATACAATAATTCTCTTACTGAGCAAAGGAAATATTGTAGTTTGAACAATGAATTGTATGCTCTGTTTGTTTGACTCGCGTAAGCAAAAAAAATGTAAACATTTCTCTGACTCTTTGCATGTAACCGTGTTATATGTCACGTGTTCGTGTAAATGTAACATGTTACTCATGTTACTTCATTTTATGTGTTCCTTTTGTGGGCTATATGATGTTTGTTTATATTCAAATTTCTCATAATTTGATTTCCTGTTTAATGATGTTAATGAAATTATTTAATTAATTTGTTGTGAATTTTTCCAACTTAGTTAGATAATTTATATTGCTCGTTATCGTTTGATGTCCTAATTGAATTATAGCTTTGTTTTTTTTCACTTGTAATACTGTACCTGGTCCTATCCAATTTAATTGTAATATATGTGTTTTTTGATGATTTCTAATTAATACTCGATCACCTATCTGTATAATTTTGTCTTTTCGTGTCTTATTGTGGTAAATTATGCGTTTGTTTGATTGATTAATTATGTTAGCTCTTATCTGATCTTGAATAAATAGAGCTTGTCTGGCCTTGATTTTGACTATTGATTCTGATGTATCTAAATTGTAAATGTTATCCAAATTTTCTGCTTGAATATTTGGAGATGTATCCCTCCCAAAAAGAGCGTATGAGGTGTATCTTTCAAGGTCAAATTGACCTGGTTGTTAATTGTGTTTTGGACAATATCGAGAAACATGTCCCAATTATTGTGATCTACTGTGGCTACATAGAATCTTAATAATTTGTTAATTTTCTGGTTATTACGTTCACAAATTCCATTGGAATATGCTGAATATGGTAATACCTCACATTTGTATATCTGATGTATTTCACTGAAAGTTCTAATTGCGTTAGACTTGAATTCCTTCGCACAATCCGACATTAACGTTTTGGGATATCCACAACGACTAAATGTTTTACTTAGACAATCAATTACTGTGTTAGTTGATTTGTCAGCTACTGCGTGTAATTCGTTATATCTTGTCAACATACATGTTATTGATAAAATATATTTGTTGTTCGTGTCAGTTGTTATAAAAGGTCCTATAAAATCAAATGAAACTGTTTCAAATGGTGTATTAGCTACTGGGGCAGACATTAATTTAATTGGTGTATCTAGACTTCCTTTAAGGATTTTGCAAACGTCACATCTTTTAATAAAAGATTCTATGACCGATCTTTCTTGAAAATGATAATATTTTAGTCGAAAGTGAAATAGCGTATGAGCTAAGTCACAATGGGTGTTAAAATGTATTGAAATAATTACTAAATTGATCATTTCATTTGGTATAACATAATTAACAATACTGGCTGCCTGAGTATCTATTTTCCGATGTCGATATAATATTCCGTCTAATATGAAAAATTCAGCTATGTTCCTAGATGTTCCTAATTGTTTTTTCTGTAATATATCCATTATTTCCTTACAAGCAAAGTCGTTTGACTGTGCAGTCTTTAGTCTGTTTAAAGTCCATGTTATGTCTTCGTGTTTAGGTATGTAGTTCAGAAATGGTTTTTCTTTGTTGATTTTATACAATTTAGATGTATCTGATTCTTGTTCGTTTTCTGAGTCTGTTTCTGAGTCATTGTCATTGTCGTTAATAATTTGTGGTACATTTAGCTTAGCCCTCGATCTTGTGGTTGCTATATAATTTTCAATTGAATTACAACTTTCATTAGATGGTGTTAAAAGTTCACAATCATCTATTGTTTCTTCCGTTAAAGGAGTTAATCTACTAAGGGTATCGGCTACCACATTTCTCTTACCTTCAAAATATTTGATGGTACAATCATATGTGCTAGCCTCTATTGCCCACCTGGCTAATGCCGTGTCTAATGGAAGTTTATTACCAAAAAATGCACATAAGGGTTTGTGATCAGTTAAAATGGTAATAGGATACCCTAGACATAGGTACTGAAATTCCTTTAAAGCTAGATGTATTGCAAGAAACTCTTGTTTAGTCGTGGAGTACCTTTTTTGAGTAGAATTTAATGATTTACTGAAATATGCTATGGGTCTTAATGTTTTGCTTTTGGTCGAATCTGGTTGTAGCAATGCTGCGCCAACTCCGATATTTGAGCTGTCAGTAAATAAATAAAATGGTCTGGAATAATTTGGATGTGCTAAAACCGTATCTGATGTCAAAATATTTTTGAGATTAATGAAGCTAGTCTCACATTCGTCAGTCCAGTCAAATTTAGTGTCCTTCCTTAATAGTCTATATAATGGGTCGGCTTTCTGACTAAATTTAGGTACGAACTTACGAAAATAATTCGCAAGCCCTAAAAATCGCTGAAGTTGTTTTACATCTGTTGGTCTAGATGCTTCTTTAAGTTTTTCGTTTTGGATACATCGGATGCCCTCAGTAGTGACTCGATGTCCAAGAAAATTAATTTCGTGTTTAAAGAATTCACACTTCTCTAATTTTAATCTCAAATGAGCGTCACGTAAATTCATTAGCACTTGGCCAATATCATTTAAATGTTGTTCATAAGATCGACTAAAAATTAGGATGTCATCAATAAATACGAAACATAGTTTCCCTAATACATTACTTAACGCTTTTGTCATTATTGCTTGAAATACTTTTGGACTTTTGACATAACCGAATGGTAGCTTTCTGAACTGCCACTTTTTACCATTTACCGCAAATGCTGTAAGTTTTTTAGACTCCTCGGAGAGTTCCACCTGGTGAAATGCACTCCTCAGATCTAAACTAGAAAATATCTTTGATCCACCTAAAGATCCAAGCATGTCGTCAACCCTAGGTAACGGAAATCCTTGTATATGGACACACTTATTTAATGATCTGAAATCTATTACGGGTCGTATTTCCCCATTCTTTTTATGAACAACGATAACCGGGAAGTTGTACTCGGACATTGAAGGTTCTATAGTTCCTTCCTTTAACATTGACTTATTGACTTCTTCAAGTTGTTCTTGAAATTTATGTGGTATTCGGTACGGCATTTTGTTTATCACTATATTAGGATCTTTCAATATTATTGTGTGTTTACATATACTAGTAGTCCCGATTTCTTCGTCCTTGATCGTGATTACGTCTCTAAAGTCATTTAGTAACTGCGTCATTTTGTCTTCATACTCTGACATTCCACATGATATGTCAGCATTAACTAACCTTCTCGGTGCTGATGGCACTGTCTGAGAATTGTTTTCTACATCAGCACTTAATGTGCTGTCACGGCTTCTATCAGCGCTTCCGTCACGTGATATTTTACACTTCATATCTCGGTTGCCATGCGTTGTAACTAATGGCTCTCCATTAATTCCAACTGCATGTACCTTTGACTTTTCATAAATTAGTTCAGGGGTAACGTTTCGTTCAAATGGCTTTGGTTTTTCGTCACTCAACACGTTTCCTAACCTAGATTTATGAGTCCTATTATTTAAACACTCCGATATAGTCGCTATATTTACTTCGACTTGCTCTTCGTACGTCTGGAGGTTCCCAACTATCATATTGTCCCGTAATATGATATCACTATCCGTCGGATTCATTACGAAAACTGGGCATATTGACACTTGATCTCCCTCTTTTTTTGTGTCTTCGATTTTTATTAGTGTTTCGGCTATCACTAAACCACTATTGAAACTTCTTTTAGCTATAATATAACTTCCTGCTTCGTTGTTCTTGACAAATCCATACAATATTTGTACGCTGTTTGCCTCAACGACTTGGCTATTTATATGAACATTTCCGTTCTTCTCGCGTTTTTTATTTTTATTCCTTGACTTCGTTTTTACCTCGGATTTCATAACCTCCGTTTGCCCATTTTGTTGAGGTTTAAACCTTACTTTCGCAATACTACTGCGGTTGTTTGTTCGTTCGTTTATTTGTCTTATCAACGTTCTTCGTTTTGACCTATTTGAAGTAAGGACCAGCTCTGATATTAAGCAATCTGTGCTTAATAGTTCTTTAGTAGCTATTCTACGTTTTTCCATAAACGGAATTTTTTCTTCACCTAATTTTAATATTTTCTTATCAAAATCAATTTGCGCGTTCGTTAACACGTCCCTTCCTAATATTACATCATGTGGTAAGCTGTTGTTGTTGATTAGTAAAGCGTTTACTGTTTGCTTACGTGATTTCGACATTAGTTCAAATTTTACTTCACCTTTTACTTCGGAACGTCCGTTTATGCCTTTAATAGTTACGTTTGATTTTATTATGTCCTCGTGACTCGCCTTGTAATTAAAATTACGACTGTTTAAAATCGTTCTCTCGCTCCCTGAATCTATTAAAGCTTCCCAATCAAATTCTTTACTATGTAAAATTATCGTTGGCTTAGAAGTCCCTTTTATCGTATAATGACAGTCCATCAATCCGCTTAATTCATCTTTATCTTTTACTAATTGGACTGTTATATATGTTTCGCTCGTTTTTTTATCCTCAACGCTTAACTCTTCTTCTTTTAATAAATCGAACTTATTTTTACATTCACAACTTGTGTTTAGTGACGATTTACCTTTGCTATTGAATTTAACGTGCACTGGATCTAATTTATTCATGTTCAATTCACATTCGTACACGGAGCTACCGACCGTTTTCCCGTGAGACCTATCTTGTTTTTTACTTCTGTTTGTATTTACATGTTTTTGCGAAAATCCTTGGCCTGTTGAGCCCGACATTCTCTACCTATATGTCCTATTTTGTTGCAACGGTAGCACTTAATTGTACCACTGCTGCTGTGAGGGGTAAGGGTAGGGTGGGGGGGGGGGGGTTATTAGTGTTGTGTACGTATGCTCTGCCTGTGTGATTGTATTTGTATCTGCTTCTGCGTGCATACCTACCTGCTGTTCCTGTTCCTCTATTTCTTGTGTCATAAGTGTAATATGCTTCTGTATCTTCTAGCATATCCTCGTGAAAATTGCCTTGATTCTCACCCTCGGGTTTTTCTATCAAAAAAGTTTCTGTGTCATTGAAATTCTTATTTGGTATTAGAATTTTTTTATCATGTGGCAAAGATCTTATTTTCTTCGTTGTAGCAGACAGTAAATTAGCTGTTGTCTTAAAAGGTCCTTCTACGACTCCTTTGATGATACTGGGGTTGATCTGTGGACCCAATATCGTTAAATACATTGATGTATTCATAAGATCTTTTGCGTGATTTTTTAATTTGCGTGTGAATGATTCATCTCTTTCAGTTGCTGTCCTTATTGGAAATTGGGCATTCATTGTGTCGTCATTTAATATAAAATCCGTGACTTCGCCTATCTTTTCTAATGTACTTAAGATGTCACTGGCAGCTGTAGCTTCATCCTTCAATTTATTAGTGTATAATTCATGACATACACTGTAGATATCCTTACTGTCTTTCTGCACATATATGTCTTCTAGTACCGTGCATATCTCTTGGTATGTGCTATCCTTAAATGTTTTACCGTTAACAACGTTATTAACAGTAATTTGAAAATCTCCTAGCTTGCAATCAGCGCTCCTGAAAAGGATCTTCTTTTTTTCTGCGTCATCTTTATCCCCTAAGCTGGATATATGATTATTTAATAGGCTGAGATGCTGACGGAACGTGTTCTTCTCCTCGAAAGCTGGATCCTCTGGCCTTCTTCTTCCCCTGAATATCGGCAATGAATCAGAATTTATGATCGTCGTACTCCTACTTTTAATTATCTCTTGGAGTTGAGCTTGTGTTAATTCAACCGCCATTTTGGGGGGTGTTTTGGGGGTTGTTTTGGGGGGTGTTTTGGGTGGTGTTTTGGGTGGTGTCTTGGGGGGTGTTTTGGGTTGTTTAGTTTTCTGTACTCTGGGTTTAGTTCGTCTTCCAGATCTAAGTTCTACAGCCTCAGCATTAATCGCTTCGTCCTCTGAGGTTGGCATGTGTTTTCTATCCTAATGAGGTGTTATTGTGTACTTAAACAAGTGTTATGCACGTGTAATCACTAATTACGAAAAAAAAGGAAGAAAAAATAATAGGCTATCCAAAAAAAATAATCCGTCAAACATTAAAAAATAATCATTCAAATAATAAATAATAAATGAAATATAATTTAATATAGAGCAATATTTGTTAAATCAATAAATATAAAATATTTATACCTTTCAATTAATAACGACACTCAGCAAAGCTAAAAGAAATGCATGCACACATACATCTATAATTATAACTGCTGCAGTAATGATTAATTACCTTCTGCTTATTCATCAACACAATTCTTGACTAAACAGAACAGATTTATTCACCACTGACTAAGGTCTAACACTTAGATCTTACTCCGATCGCTTCAGAAATGAGACTGAAAGCGCAAGAATGACATTAGATTTATATGTTATACTCAACTTTCGGTTCCATGTACAGTGGGTCCCGCTTATCAGGTTTTGTCGTTGATTTTTGCTCTGATGTTAACTGTTATGATGTTAACTGAATGTTCACTGAGCGTTGTGCACTGTATGTTATGCACTGTATGTTAACTGAATGTTTACTGAGTGTTAACTTTTCACTGAATGTTGAATGTTCACTGAATGTTAAAGATTCACTGAATGTTGAATGATCACTGAATGTTGAAGATTCACTGAATGTTGAATGATCACTGAATGTTAAAGATTCACTGAATGTTGAATGATCACTGAATGTTAAAGATTCACTGAATGTTGCAGTTTGAATAAATACTTTTCAGATGTAGTATTTAAACAAATTAGACTCTCAATTTCTGGTTGATTTACGGCTTTTTTGCATGTTGTTTATAATCGAATGTTTTCCATCACCATTCGTCAACGTGCAACGCTTAACCCATTCGCTTCCTCCCTCCGTGCTTTCCAGTTTCTTCCAGAATTTTCCAGAATTTTCCAGAATTTCCAGAATTTTTTTTTTTTCAGACTGGTCAGTCTTGTTGATTGTCTCTGCTCATTCAAATTTCAAATTAGGCCATCTGTACTCTCCTTATCCTTCCGATAATTTTCGAGATGCCTTTTGCTTGACCCTGAGTTGAATTATCTTTATACTTTATCACAAAAACTGAACACCTTAATTGGATCGTACCTTCATATAGGGTCGCAAAACCCGGTCTTGCTGTAATCAAATACTCTCCAATCAGATGGTTAACTTAGTTTTTGGTAAATTACAAAGCTTTCAATCTTTTACTTTAGTAATTGAATTTCCGCACATTAAATTCGAATTACTTAATCACGCACCATACGGCCACCAATGTGACGTTTGTTAGTTTACTTCCCTATAACGTCTCAGTGTATGGGCTCTAAGTGATTAGGATCCTACTCTATAAAGTATTTTCAGATTCCTTTCTCTTTATATATCTCTTTCTACTAAATACTCATGGTACCATGCCCTAGAACCACCTTGCCACTATGGTTCCGACCTCAGGCCTCTGGTCCAAGCTTAACTGTATTTAAGGGTAATAATGGTAAAGTAATTAACACTTAAAGAGATTATATTCATTGGTCAAGCACATGTTATTACAAAGAATATCTCCACTAGAACGCTCGCAAGTTAAGGTCTCAAATAACTACGAACAGGAGATAAGGTGTGTAGCTCACGAGAGCGAATCGGTAACTGACTTGACTGTCACTTACTTACAATCATATAGGTTCGTGATGATAGCAATGCATACACAATTGCTGTGTTTGCTTTACCACAATAGACATATGTTAGAAAGTCAACAATGGCATTGGTAGTTTGTCGTTTAGCTCTAAAGCCAAACTGCTGGTCGCACAGTATTCTCCTCGAACCCAGGTAATTACTCAGCTGAGTAATTACCTAGTAAATAATACTATTTTACTTCATAGCTAATTGAAAATCTAACTGAAAATTTAACTATTTTACAGTAACCACTAATTAATTCCATTGAATCTTTTTACCATCAAATTACCAACAGTACTGCTAATTACCAGCTGAAATATACTTGCATTACTTGTTAATTCTTCTCAGTCAGCATCGATAGATAGTAAAATAATATACAGGGTGTCCCAAAAATAACGATACCCAAATTTCGATGGCTGTTATTCAAAAATTAATAAACTTACAAAGAATTGGTAGCTCACATTTTATTCCTCAATTTTTGTTCTATCTCTGTAGAAATTTTCAGATGAATCAGTTCAACCGTTTTTTAAGCAGTATTTTTAGTGACCGTTACAAAAAACCTATTTGCACACTTTCTGAAAAATACTTATTTTATAGTTTGAATTGTTTAAGTAGCACTTAGAGAAAATTTGCAAATCACTCCTGTAAGAGGTGGTTAGATGTTACTTAATTTACTTTCAACAAAATTATAACTTGGGTTTTGAAATGACATCCTCACAAGATGCACGAGATAAACAAACTCCTCGATACCGATCTTCCTTTGCTGCTGAATTTTGCTCAATATTATTTGCAAAGAAATGTCAATGACATTTGCAAATGCCAAATATTGTGATTGGCAATGACACTGCTTTTCATTTAGATAGCAAAATACTTAATCATAACGTTCGTAAAGATGCACCGAAGAGCCAACATCCTACTTCCAACTTTGACGTAGGAATTTCACGAGAAAAATTATATCTGTGCGGCTGGGACTCAGTGTAGTCGGTCCTTATTAAAAAAAACTCAAATGGAGTTGCATATCTTGATCCATTATATTACTTATATTACAGGATCGTTCAAAGACTTCGAGAAACACATAGAAACATAATTTATCGAGCCTGATGGGTTCAGGACAGTGCTCTTGGGCATAGAACTATTGCTGTAAGGGAAAACTAAATGAGCTGTTCGGCAATAGGCATTATCGCCTTGAATCATCGTAATGATTCACCGGATCGTTTGAAACGATTAATAAGAGGATCAGTTTGATTTTTTTCCAGTGACATTTTAATAAACGCTTTTTATTGTTAAAAGAATGTTTTTTACTAAAGCATTTTAATAAATTGTTGAAAGTTATGAACAACATGGCTTTAATATCCTAAAATTTGAAGTTAAACAAAAGTGCGCAAACAGGTTTTTGGTATCAGTCACTATAATGCAGCTCAAAGAAAACCGTCGAATCGACTCATCTAAAATTTTGTACAGAGATAGGACATATGTTGAGAAACAAAATGTGGTTTTCAATTCTTTTGTAAATTCAATAGTTTTTGAATAACAGCCTTTGGAATTTATGTATCGTTTTTTTTTTGTAGAGTCCGAGAAGTACTCTGCAGAGTAGTTTGCTAACATTTTGCTATTTTATTAATTTGACACGCTACGGTTAAGGTAAGTTCCGAGTTATAGAACAGTTCTACATTTTATATCATTATTAAGAAAAAATGTTTAATTAACCATCATCGTTTGCTTTTATATAATATATCATAATATGATCGAAATTGTGTAATTGTCCGATAACTCGGATCTTGGCTTGTTTCTAGCTCTGTATAGGATAAAATATTCTTGAATAGTAGGTATATATTCTAATTGTAAATTGGTGGCTAAATGATATGATATATTGTATAAAATATAGTTTTCAATTTTAAAATGATTTAATATTTTTAAATAATGTGTTTATTCAATGACAATTTTAAACATTTACTGATACCTTTTATGAAATATCATAATTAATTAGATGTTAGGTAACTTCCATTATATTAATTTCTTTTAGTTTATTAAACATTGTATCCATCTCGTGAATTGCTGTTGTATTAATATATTGGTCTGTACGAAGTGAATTTTCTTTAATATTTGTCTTGTTACATTTAATTTTCCTTTGTTTGTTAATTAATTGGGGAATTGCTTGCCAAAAATATATCAGACGTTAAAACCACAATTAAAATTGTGCCCAGAAATATGAAGGTTTTCATAGATAGGAATTAACAAACATCTAAATATTATATCAGGTAACAAATTACCAAGACAATTGTATATATATAGTCCAATTTGAACCTACATTTTCATTGAGATTTGCACTTATGGCTATGGTATAATGGAATGTGATAATAATAATTTGTTTTTTATATATAACAATAGAAAGGTTAGTACTTATTTTGTTCGTGAATCATTTAACTGTTTGTTAATTCCTATTAGTGAAAACCTATATTTTCGGAGCACAAATTCGTACGTGGTACAGTATGTCAGTATCACAATTTTTACCTACTTTTGAGCGAATTAATTAATCTCGAATTAATTAATCAATTATCAAACTATAAAAAATTATACATAACAAGTCAAATAAAAAGTTAATTCACATCATACGACCCAATAGACGAATACACCAACTATTCGCATGAAGGAGGTTACGTTATCTTCAGGGTTTTTGTTCGCCAATAAGAAAAGTCTAGATATTATCATTCAAACTCTACGATATTTCACAGAAAGCTCATCTTTGAAGTAATTCCAGCACATAATTATTGCCAATTCAATCTCTTTTCGTTGCATTTCACTAAATTCACATATAATATCTCTAGTCAGCATCTCTTATTCTTTTGCAGTGGTAATTCAAAGAACTTTCTTTTTAAATTTCTTTTGATTGTTGCACGATCGGTAAATTTCGTAATGAATAATGAAATGCATTTATAGGAAAATAAGCAAAGTTAAGCTGTCAAGAATGGTGATTAAATTTTCCTTAAAATTTGTTTTCTAGCATCGCCTGTAAACTCGCTATCGAGTTTTTCAGGGCATCAGTTCGTTTCATGATCTCTTTGAGTATATGAGTTCTACTCATAAAATTCCTGCTACCAGCGTTAAGCTTCAATTACTGTCAGAGTATTTGCGTCAGGATAAAGTTCTTAGACGTTATTTAAATAATTTTACAACATGGGTTGACTAACTAGAATTCAATAACTCATTTTACCATAAGATATTAGAGTAAGTTAAAACTTATCATCACTGCTTTTTCAACGGAATTGTTACTTTTTTTCATTGACATTAGCAAATGCAATTCATTACGTACTTAATTGCTATTACTAGGCAACAGTTTCGGGATTATTCTCGTTGCAAATTTCTTCAATTCACTTGAACCAAAAAAATATGAGAAAAATGCTGATCAAGCAAACAAAATGAGTTTAAATAAATATATATTATGCCGGACTGCGATGTCAAACAATTTCATCTCCATTTCATTTATCCTGCATCAATCTCGAATACTTGGACCGACAGTTGGGCCCAAGACAATTGGGCCCTGACAATTAGGCCCAGGAAAATTGGGCTAGAAGACAATTATTGGGCCCCGAGACCATTATATTATTTGCCAATCCATCTATATTGATGCAATAGTGATTATAGTAAACGGTGTCAAAAGTATGCTTGCGCACAAACATAAAGTTACGAAGATTATTTTTTTGATACAGAAAAACAAGATAATCCTTTATATTCATAACATATCATTAACAACCCATTTTAAAATATATATATAATATACATTTCTTCCTTACTATATACCGACTCCCTCCACATTTCCTCCATTTCTTCACGAATATAATTCGATCATTGTTCTCATTGCTACCATAACGATCGCTGTGATACATTTGCTAACTGATGTGTTCAACAATCGCATTACAACCAAATTCATCGGGCATGACACCTGGTCCTTTTTTCTTTATGGTAACATTTGAAGAATTACTGTTATGCTCCCCTTCAAATCAGATGACTTGAAGGAAAGAATCAAAAGTGAAGTGAATTTACTTAAAGAAAACCCTGCATTAGTAAAAAGAGTTATGGCAGCAATGAGAACAAGGATCGAATTATGTCAAGAAATGGAGGACATGTGGAGGCAATAGTTTGTTAATAATGCATTGTTGAGGATTATTGTGTTGAGTTTTTTTGTTTAAAAAAAATTATAATTCTGTTTGTGCGCAAGTATACTTTTGGCACCGTTCACTATAATCACTATTGCATCGATAAAGATTGATGAATAGTTATAAATTTTCCACCATTTATTTAAAAAAGTAGAAGAACATAACGATATTTTTAAAAGAATGCTAACGTTAGTAGTTTTTGAGATATATCAATGCAAAGATTGGGTTCCGGTTTTTTTGACCCACCCTGTATAGTGAACTCCTGTGAAGTAAATGAGTTAGGATGTAGCCAATAGATAGAAAATTTGAATGTAGCTATTTTAGATGAAGAACAAAAGAAAATAAGAACGTAAGTATTTTAGACATGCCAGAATTATTGGAACATACAAATTGAATTATAGTTAATGTGAACTATTCGAAGGTTTATGAATTATTATTACAAAATGTATTCTCATAATCTCATTTTATCCCAACAACTGTTCAAACAACTGTTCAATGAAACGTATAACTTTTAAAATTTACCAAATATTTGTCTTTGTCAGACGATGTACACTACACATTGAATCCATATGACATGATTCAAAATAATATGACTTATTTAAATACTTCAAAGATTTTCAATACATTGAAACATGAGATTAGCATCCAAATGTGATTTAAGGGGCTTGCTAATATATACTTTATCGAGTATATCAATCGAATTAAAATATATGAACATAGTTTTAAAGAATATAAAGCATATTTCAAAGATAATAGTGTCACTTCCCTAGTAAAAAAAGGTAACATTTCTGTATTGTGTCTTCTGGGCATAATTGTTTTGGGGCCCAATTGTCGGGGCCCAATTGTCACGGGCCCAACTGTCGGGGCACCCTCGAAAATGAGTGAATTAGTAGTTATAAGCTACAGGCTTGTAATGGAAAAGCTTGTCACTCCGCTGATTTCTTCTTTGCTTCTTCCTGTACCTGCTAGTGTATATATCTCTCTTTCTATTTAGATCCACCTGAAAAAATTATCATTATACGTAATCAAGAAACATATTGGAAGTTTTTTCTTTCATTATATTCGAAAGCTTTTGTAGTTGAACCTACTATGGCTAAGAAATCGTAGAATTGCATTTGATATTCAAATACTTGTGACCATTTTTCCATTTTGGCATCTGAAATAAAGCAAAATTTCACAATCATGACAATTCCTAGTTTCTATTTATACTAAGTTGAAAATTTAATTAAATTATGAAATATCATATTTTAATTCCATGTAAATATTTTGAATTTGTGAAACTGTACCTAAATTGTCATAGAATTCATCCCATGGGTATCCCAAAAATTGTGCAAAATAATCATCTTTGATAAATTGCAGTTGTTCCAATTCCTTGATCGTTTGTTCAGCTTCTTCGACGATGCTCAAGTCATCATCAAAATGTCCTTCAGTAAATTGAATTTTGTCGGCATCTTCTGTCCCGCTGACGGCATCATCAAATCTGTTGATGACATCATCAGTTTTCATCGGTTTAGAAGATTCTTCTTCTAATTTATTTTTTGCATTGCATTTGCCAATGCAGTTCTCATCATTAGAATTTCCATTTATAATTTCACGAATTTCCTCCTCACATAATTCGAAATCTGTTGTTGTTACGTCTACGAATTCAGTTTCATCCAACACTGACCAGCTTTCTTCTGATGCGTTGTCTTGATTTTGATCACCTGAAATCAATAACGTTCATTAAATTATTATATTAATAATTAAATCAATTAAAAGTGTGATGCTAAGTCTGCTTAGTTTCAAATAAATACTTTGAACACATTTCCATATAATTTCTTTAATAACTATATCTTCAATAAAACTTATTAGGAAAACAGTAAGATTATTAGGAAATATTAAATTTAAATACATTCGGAAAATCTCAAAAATCATTATTGTATAATTCAGTTTTATTTGATGTCAGTGTCTTTACATTCATTTTCACTTTCTGAAAATCTCTGGAATTGGACCAGCAACACATTCTATGAACTCTCAAAAAAACACAAACTTACCATCAATTGAAACGTCACTCAAGTTCAATACTTCGAAATCTTCATTATTCATCTTCCTTGGAGACCACATCAGTTGTGTAAGTCCTAAGTCACTTATTTTCAAAAATAGCAAATAAATTTATTATAAAATAGTAAATATGTACATTTTATTATTAGCAGCACGGCTAAATTCTTTAATTGGCTTGAGTGTTCCAAGCAACCAATACTAGGAACGCTATCACACACTGACTGTTTAATTTCTGATTGCAGGGAGTAGTGTATATATCACCGGTACTTGCGATACATGGCGAAATGTAGGTACAAGATGTAACGGATATGCCATTGAACGAAGAATGTCTTTGGTGCTTTAGTGTATTCAAATTTTCTCTTATTTTGAATACCTATAATGATGAATCAAGAAAGATAATTATTTGAATACGATATTCTTACTAACGGAAAACATTTTTAGAAAATTATAGAATGTTCTGCAGTTCCTGGAGTATAGCAACGGGTGACCTCTCGTCTTATCGATTAAGTTATGTACAACTTCAGTCATATGAAAGCAGATACTATGCATTCAATTGATAAGCATGTATGTGTATAATCTCTTCAGAATTGATTGTAAGGTCAGGTTATTTGTTTCAAATTATTTTGTAACTGATTTAAATATTGTCTATCAATAATTTGCGTAAGGAAAGAAAGCAAGTAAATAATTCTTGGTTATTATTTATTGAGACAAGTAAAAAAATACACAGTTTAGCAAATATGATTTCCATGGAAATTATTGGAAAGAGGGTAGGACAGTATTTACAGTATTTAGGTCCTTCTCCTGTAAAGACACGTGTTCTCTCAGACAAAAACCCTACAGGCCAAAAAAGTACTATCTTCACATTAAATAGCTAGGCCTATATATTGAAAAACAAACATATAGGTATTTGTGGTCAAAAAAATTTAATAGCTAGGCCTATATATTGAAAAACAAACATATGGGTATTTGTAGTTAAGAAGATTTAGTAGCTAGGCCTATATATTGAAAAACAAACATGTGGGTATATGTAGGAAAAAAGATTTAATAGCTAGGCCTATATATTGAAAAACAAACATATGGGTATTTGTAGTTAAAAAGATTTATTAGCTAGGCCTATATATTGAAAAACAAACATATGGGTATATGTAGTTAAAAATATTTAATAGCTAGGCCTATATATTGAAAAACAAACATATGGGTATTTGTAGTTTAAAAGATTTATTAGCTAGGCCTATATATTGAAAAACAAACATATGGGTATATGTAGGAAAAAAGATTTAGTAGCTAGGCCTATATATTGAAAAACAAACATATGGGTATATATGTAGGAAAAAAGATTTAGTAGCTAGGCCTATATATTTTACATAACAAACAAATGGTTAAAATTCGAAAGAACGCTATCCTTTATAATGTATTTACTGGAATTGCCTGAGAGCAATGATAGACACACTGAGAAAAATATACAACTCCAACTGATGCACCCAGGTGTTTTGAGTTCACCCTATGGCTTTGTCTCAAAGTGCATCAGTTCGATGCACTTTAAGGTCTTAGCTAAAACTTTGTTAAAATGATGAGGAAATTATTCTTTCCTCGTTTTTTTCATCATTTTAACAAACTTATAGCTATAAAGACTCTAAAGTGCATCAAACTGATGACTATAGTTTTATGCACTAAAGTGTCTCGTTTTAGAGCCAAAGCCATCGGGTGAACTCGAAACACCTGGGTGCATCAGAATGTCTCTGAGTGCATTCAACACCATTTAGAAACAATATTATTTCAAAGTTAGTGAAAATTTATAGATAAATTCATGCAGGAATTATAGTTCATGATCTCAAATTAATAGTTAATTAGAAAAGATACTTGGATATCTCATATATTTTATTTAATTCTGGAACTTATTGCTACTTATGGATCTCATAACATTATAATTGTAAAAGTCAATCAAATTTTCAGAAGTACTTAAAAGAAATAAGAGTGGCATACTTCGTATTTTTTTACTGAAAAAATTATTGTAGTTAGTTATAGTTGGTGGGTTAAGTGACTTTTGACTTCAAGTGATGATGCAAAGGTCCCATTTGGCATGGATGTTCTTTAGGGTCACAGAAAACATTTTATCCAAAGACACAAGTGAGATCACCCTTTGTATTCGAAATATACGCATTTTTCAAAATGGTCGCCGGCCATAAACTAGAACCCATATCTTTGCTTCTAGGAAAGCTGTTTAATGACAAAATTATTATCAAATGATACATTTTTGGGGTCAAAGAACCCATTAAAAGGGTTTTCAAAACTTCAAACGCAAAATTTTTCTCCTCACCATGACCAATATTATTGACCATTGGTGATCATATATGCCAAATTAATAAAAAAGTTAAGGGGACCGTAACTTGGTTTTTGAAAATATATTTTTAAATGAAGCTACGGTTCTGAAACTTGGTACCCTTATATAAAATTGGATTCTCTATCGTTTTTGTTCGTGGCATTTTTTCAATTGGAACCATAGAAAACGAGTTATTCGAATTTCAAACCGTTTCCAAAAAAGCATAAGGCTTATACAATTTTGAAGCTATAGGGCATTAGGGATTTTTGCATTCGATTCTCCACGGGATTCTCTAAATCTGTGCGATCTTGTTTTGTTTCTTTTTAATTGGTTTTCCAAATAATAATAAATGAATATATTTCGAAAAATAATTCGAAAATCAAAAAAAAGGTTATGTTCTCAATGAGATGCTTAAGTCTATTGAAAATTACCGTGGCTCAATAGAATCACTGGCAATGACTAATTGAAAGCACTATTTATATATGAAAAGTGCATTGCTGGTTTGGGCATTAATTAAAGATAATGCAACAACACACGCCTTCGTGCTGAGGATGTTGAACGCCTGATTTTGGACATCAAGTCAGAACGTATTATTCTTCGATGGTCCCTGGTTTTTGATGACGACTTAAGCAAAGCTGTTAATGGTATGATAGACAACACCTCCACTGATTTCTCCATCATCCTCAAAGCAGCCAAAATTCTCCGGTGAGAGTATCTTCCCAAGAAGCAAGCTTTTACGGGTAAATTCTCAGCATTTTATGAAGATGATTCAATCCCTCCCATGCTGAAATCATTCCTACACACGATTCTTTATGGATCAGATATTGATCAGCCACCACTTGGACCTGATAAATCACAATTCTTAACATCTATTGGGCTGCAAATAATATTCAACACTGTAAAAATTAGATCCAAGAAACGTTCCACGTGATATCAGAGATAGGAAACTCCATCTTCGCTATATCTAGTAATGAAATTCCACCTCCCAGCTGGCAGAGCATCTCTGGTGCAAGCAATGCATCAACGAGGACTATGTGTGTCATATAACCATCCGAAAATATTCAAAGGTGTTTTCACCACTGTTTGATTTGATAACATTGATTAACAACTGCAACATCAGCGCTCCACGGAAAATTCATCAACACTTCATTCCAGATTGTCCACAAACTTATATTCTCATAGTCATCTTAGATCCAGCTGAGATGGAAAAAAACATTTGAAATTTCTGCCAGCCGGATATAAAATCATTGATCTGGATGTTTCACTCCCAACGGATGATGTCTTGTACCAACAGTCAGCCTTATCCAGCTTCCCATCCTATCATAAACGAGTGGCTGGAGAGAGAGTTAAAAACCTTCTAGTGGAAGAGGATTTTGAAGCTGGAGATGGGATATAATGGGATGTATATCATGCAAATAGAACATATCCTGTATCATGCGAACCCGCCAAATCTGTTGTCATTGTTCCCAGAGTTCCCTACAAGCCCCAGAATGGAGTGGGATGCAATGAAGGTCCTTCGCCAAGCAATGAACTACCTAATTTCAAGTCAGACACTAGTTATGATTGCTGATTATCCTCTCGCCAAAAAAATTCATCCTCAAAGGGGCAGTACAGTCTTATTTTGTTTTAACAATTTTAATGTCAAACGATTGCTTATATAGTAAGAATAAAGTATATCGTGTAAAATTGCAATGTTCAATAAAATCTAATAATGGAAATACATCATTTTATGTATAAATCATTTCTTACCAAATGCTAATGGTAGATGGCGCCACAATCAGTGGCGCCATCTTGAAATCAAACCAACTGAGATAAGTTTCCATCTAGATTCTAGCTCAAGTGAAGAGATGGCTTTATTTTTAAAACTATGCCTCCTTGTCTTATATATTTTCATCATTTTGACGCAAACAAAGTTTGATAACTGAATACATAAATTAATATGAAAACAACAAACATACTCACGTACATACAAATGTGTAAAATGCTTCCGCGGATCGTGCAAATGCTTCCGCTAGGTGTCGCTAATTTTATTATATACTTTTTATATGAACATTTTAAAAATAAACGAGCATTCAAATATTACATAATTAAAAATTCTGAATCGATTTAATACAAATTTGGCGATTCTTTGATTTTGACTTTACTATCCATTTAATACCGGACTTGGATAAGAGTATTTCTTGGTAACACTGGGCCCAATGCACATAGATAAGAAACTTTGGAGTAAGTCTGGTGACTGGCTGGATGAAAGTGGTTGATCAATGCAGTTACCAATAGCTGTATCACAACAAGTGGAAAAGCTCAGTCCTTTATAGGTGTTCACCACATCTGTATAATCAGATATACATGCATCATGTCATTCATGTGTCTGCATCTTCTCTCTATGTGCTCATGAACAAGGCTTATGACCAGAAAGAGAAGACAACCAACGATGACTGAGCTGAGCTACCTCATCTCTCTGCCCTTTGACACTATAATTTTCAATCAAGATACTTAACACTTGCATCCATATAAAAAAACATTTTCAAATTTTCATGTCCCCTTGGATTTGATACAATTGGATAGTCTTCTGGGTTCATGTACTTTCTAATTAATCCTAGATAAAGTTGACTGTGGTTTAAGTGTGTCCGAAGAACGACATAATTTGGCAATGGACAGCCATCTTGAATTTTTACAACTATTTCATTACTCAAGAATCATATGAATACTAATCTATAACTCATTTAAAAAAATATACTATGAGTAGGAAATAAAAAAATAAGTAATTACATTATGAATTTTACCTAAATTTGCTTATTTTACCCTCAAATTTCATAGTTAGGAGACAAATATTGATTATTGAGCTTTAACAATACTTTAAATGGGTTCCTTGACCCCAAAATGTATAATTTGATACTAATTTTGTCACTACAGCTTTCCTAGAAGTAAAGAAATGGGTTCTAGTGTATGGCCGGCGGCCATTTTGAAAAACGCGTATATTTCGAATACAAAGGGTGATCTCACTTGTGTCTTTGGATAAAATGTTTTGTATGACCCTAAAGAACATCCATGCCGAAGAGGACCTTTGCATCATGTCTTGAAGTCAACACCCTATTTTGTGCGATTAACTCATCAACTATTACCACTGAAAGTAATATTAGTAATAAATGATGTGTTTAGTCTTCTTTAACTTAACAATTGATTTTTAAAATTTTGCGTGAAAATACAGGGTGGGGCGTAAGTTTGGAAGCAAATGAAAATGCATATTATAATCCAACGAAAAATATATTTAATAATTTACAGTTATGTATTATATTACATAAGGGTTTTAAGAATTCAAAAATCATAAATTTATTCAAAATGTCCCCCCTTGTTTTTAATAACAGCCTCAAATCTCCTCCAAACTCCTCCTACTGCGGCACGCAACTGTTCTTGTGAAATTTCCTTCCAAGATCTCTGGAGCGAACGCTTTAAATCATCCACACTGCGATGGAATTTACCACAAGCCTTTGATTCAAGAATGGACCATACCGAAAAGTCCATAGGATTAACATCTGGGGAGCAGGGAGGCCACATTTCTTTGGACCAAAACCGTGGAAGATGGTCATGGCACCAGTTTTGAGTGACATTTGCAGTATGTGAAGTCGCGCCGTCTTGCTGAAATGTCCATAGAGTGTCATTACTGAAGTGATCCTTAACTGACTCCAACATTGGCGTCAAAATATTCTCAATATAACATTTAGCATTGATTTTGCCGCCTTGTTCCACAAAAATTAAAAGAGATCTCCAAGTTTCTGAAACGGTGGCCCAGACCATTACTGAAGCAGGTTTCATGGTTCTGTGGACAGTTTTTTGGTTATATGGGATGTCTTTTGCACTTTTACCAATTATTCTGTCATTCCTCCGGTTGTGAGCCATTTCAACTGTGAAAATTTTTTGTCAGACCAAACAATTTCACCAGCCGTGCCAGACTTCAATTCTCTCAGAAGTGCTTTGCTTCCCTCCAATCTCTTTTTCTTTACAGCTTCTGACAGAGTCTGTCTCTTTTGGAGGGTGAAAGAGGACATCTTTAGGTCTTCTTTGACAACTCTTCTCATTGTTCTGGGACTCACATTAGCTGTTTTGGCTAACAATCGTATTGACCTTTTCGGGTTCCTCCTGATCTTCTCTCGGGCACATTTTATCACTTGTTTGGTGCGTTGTGAGCGTGGTCTACCACTTCTTGGACGATCAGTCAAGTCTCCTCTCTCATTAAAACACTTCCAACACTTCCAAACAGTCGATCTCACTATTGAGAGAGTCTTTGAAATGACGGAATCTGACTTCCCGGCACGGTGTAGAGCAATAATGGCTTCTCTTTTGTCTGACATTTTTGAATTGACTAAATTTTTGTAAAAAATAACACTGCCACGTCATAATGTAGTATCTCTACTATAGTTCAAACCCTATCACCTACTTAGGAACTTATTTTTAAGAATTATATTAATGTTTGAAAAATTGCTTCCAAACTTACGCCCCACCCTGTAGATTCTATCTTTTCAAAAGCAATCATTGTCAACAATGCTGTATACTCATTACTCATATTATTCACATTTATGGTCTATGTTGTTTATATATACTACGATTACCTATTGTTTGTTAAGAATATTCTATATTTTCGATATGATCTGGAATCATAGATTCGATCATCGACCAAATTTATTTTCTGAAATTCATCAAAATGATTTAACTTTTTCTGTATTCTATAGATCAGAATAATTTTTGGAATATTCAATAGACTCGAAAATGAGTGTTACTTAGCATATGATACATAGGGATATAGAGCAGCCACCTGAACCATACAAATATGATCAAGAAAACAAAACGAGTTTGAGTAAATATTTATTAGGCCGGACTGCGAAGTCAAACTATTGTTTGAACCATTCACCTTTCATCAATCTCGAAAATGGTTGAATTAGAAGTTATAGTTTGCCGGTTTATGATGAAAAGATATGTCGCTCAGCTCCACATACTGATTATTTTCCTTCGTTGCTTCTTCCTGTTCCTGCAAGTGTATCTATCTCCTTTCCTCTTTAGAACTGCCTAAAAAATGAATATCAGTATACGTAATCAAAAACTTATTGAGAGTGTTTTCATTCACTAGATGCCAATTCTTTTACACTTGAACCTACTGTGGCTAAAAAATCGTCAAATTGCATTGCATATTCAGATACTTGTAACCATTCTTCCAGTTTGATATCTGAAATAAAGAAAACAATTAAAATCATATAACTACACTTGCTAGCATGTGTCTTATTTAAATTTGAAACTATACTAAATTTTGAAATGTCTTATTTTGATTCTATGTTATTATTTGATACTTGTGAATCTGTACCTAATCTGTCATGAAACTCATCACAAGGACAATATCCAAAAAAATACAAATTAATCGTACATTTGATAAATTCATGCTCTTCAATTTTATTGATCACTTTCTTAGTACCTTCGACGAAGCTCAATGAATCAACATAGTGTGCTACATAAAATAGAGATCTTTCGATATCTTCAGCCTCATTGACGGCATCATCATCCCCATTGACGGAATCATCAACTCCGTTGATGGCTGTATAAATTGTGTTGACATCATCAATTCTTTTAATGACCTCATCAGCTTCTATAAGTTTTGAGGGTTCATCTTCCAATTCGTAGTTTTCAAGAACATTCCATTGGCGATTGAGTTCATCATCAGAATCTCCATTTGGAATTTCACAAATTTCCTCATCCCATAATTTAAAATCTGTAGCAGTTACGTCTTCAAAGTCAGAGTCATCCAACACTGACCAGCTTTCTTCTGATGCATTGTCTTGATTTTGATCACCTGAAATCAATGATATTAATTAAATTATTATATCAACATTTATAAAAATTCAATTAAAAGTTTGATGCATAAATTTTGCAAACGGTATATTCCATTCAGGTATATTCCACCCAGGTATATTCCACCCAGGTATATTCCACAGCGGTAAGTTCCATGTTATATAACCTTATATAGCCTACAAATCAATTCCAATATTTTGAAATTTAAAGTGGAGAGGACCATCGAGAAATATCCATCTAAAAATAAAAACATTGACTTTTTATTATCACTTTAATTTATCATGGTGGAACTTACCGTGATATAATTTACCGTGTGGAATATATGTACCTACAACCATAGATTCGTATATATGAAAACCTTGAGTGCAGCTAAATATAATTTCGTTATAACTATATCTTACCATCAATTGAAACGTCACTCCAGTTCAATAGAACGAAATCATCTTCATTTATCATCACTGAGGACCTATTAAGTTATGTAAATTCTGCGTCACTTATTTCAAAATTAACGAATCAACTAACTCAGTAACAGTAATTCACAAGTGGCTCGAGTGTTCCCTACAACTAATACTAGGAACGCTTTCACACTGACTGTTTAGTTTCTAGCTCCAAAGATTAGTTTATATATACCGTCGGTACTTGCGATGCATGGTGCAATGCTACCATCTAGGTACAAGATGTTACTTATAAGCCATTGAACTAAGAAATTCCCTGGCAATTTATTGTAATTCAATGATCCCCTTATTTGTTGAATACATGTAATGTTGGATTAAGATGAATGATAAATTCAATACGATATAATTTCGAACGGAAAACGTTCTTTAGAAAATTATAGAATGTTGTAGAATAGCAAAGGGCGATCTTTCGTCATATTGATTAAGTTATGTACCTACCACTTCAGCTATTTGAGAACAGATACTATACTTACATAATTTATAAGTTTTTATGTAGATTATCTTTTCTTCAGAATTGAAGGTTATATACAAGTATAGTTATATGAACCGGTTATTATTTTAATTGCACGAATAAAAAAAATACGCTGTTTAGATAATACAGATGCTATGAGAATGATCGGAAAGAGGGTAGGACCTATGGTAGGACACTACATATTTATTTACTGTCCCTGTAAAACATAGCTAGTTCTCCCTAGAGGCAGCTAGGTTGTTCTCTCAGACAAAGATTCAACAGGCTTATCTAAGGTATTTTTGTCACATTTCATTGCTAGGCCTTTATATTTAACAAACATAAGGATATATCTAGAAAGAAATAATGTATTAAGAAGGTATTCTGAGAATTTTGGTATTTGGGAAACGAAACAGGACGAGAGCAATTAAAGATATTCAACACCCTTTAGAAACAATGTTACTTCAGGGATAATGAAAATATATAGATATAATAATGTTGGAATTAGAGTTCATAGAAGTTATAATATTTACTCGATTCTTGCTGAGTGCATATAATATCTTTTTTTTTGTCTTTTTACCACATGCGGGCCATTTCATCAAGACGTTTCTAGTTCAATCATATGTTTAAAGTGGTCCAATGAAATATGATTACTGATGCTAAAAATGATGGATAAATATGGCGCGCAACTATTTTCTTCGGATTTTAAGTCATTGCGCTGTTCATGATGATTTAACGTAGCCAACATTAACATAGGAATTAATTAAAATTTTCAAGCCAATAAACCTATACCTAAGTTTTCACCTTTTGAAATATTAGGCCATTAGTTTGTTTTAACTGACATATTCCGTAACATGGTCTATCATAGGTAGATATATGGAAGTTGCAGCCAGTTCAATTTTAATTTAATTAATTTTAACAATCACGTATGAAAATTAGGGAAAACATATATTCAGTCATAGGTAATCAAGGTAATGTATATTCCCTTTTAAAACTTTCGTAAAAAAAACTCTAAATTGGTTTAAATTGCAATAAGATGTGAGGACAACCACCATTTAGATTGAAACACCATCAAACTCTCGTGTATATATACGGTTTTTAAATAGATTAACCATTATCAGGTTAGTTATGGTTTATTTTATAAATCCATGGTTATGGTTTATTTTATCATCACATGACTATAAGTGGCTAAAGATATGTCGAATTATAAAAAGCGGACGCAAACAAAGTTCGCCATTTGTTTTGATTTTCAGAACCACTTGGAACAGCTGTTATGTTCGGGAATATGGCCTGATCAAACTATTGAGGCCCTTGATGTAAAAAAAAATTCAGAAATGATATTGAAATAGATTGTGATTAGCATGCTTAGTATTTTTTAGTAAGAGATTAGTCCTCTTTGATCTAACAGTTTATCTTCAATTTTGCTGAAATATATATTCTACCTAATCAAAAATATAAAATATAAGCAAAGCAGTATACTCATTTTCTTTATTATTTCATGGTTTCTGCGTCTATAAACCATGATTCCCTATTCAGTGGTGAAAATAGTCAATTTATTTTTTACGTTTTATAATTTTTCGATTTCATCAAAAATATGATATTTTCCGATTACCGACAATGTAAATTACCAGAGAAAAATTCTCCCAATCTATAAATTAATATTCATTTGATAAGAATAATTTTGGAAAATTCATTCAGAATCCAAGACCACTTTCAACAAAATAATGTATTGGATTTCCTAATTCTTCTTCTTCATGAAATTATTGCACTAAATATGACTAATAATTATTTGGTAGGAAATTTTTAGACATTCGATCCAATCAATTTCGCACAGATATTACAATATATCAAAAACTACTAAAGGAATTATATCCTCAAATTTACAAATTAAAAGTGTGATTTTGGTATAAAATGAAAATCTTCATTATTTAGGGGTCTTTATTTCTTTTCTCAGAAAAATCTCCTACTGTTTTTCAGCCCTCTTGTATCACGATTCATTTCATGCAACACTAGTTCGTATATTTTGCTGCGGATTCATGATGACTGACATTCTGTGGGAAGACAAACAGGGATATTAAATTATAGTTCATTATTGTGTCAAAATTGAGTGGAGAGTTACTGTACTCTGACACTTACAGTGGTCGTATATAATATAAGACGTGATAAGCTAATCAGAAATTACAAAAGACTTAGCTAGACCCACTTTCCACTGTTCGTTCAATGTTTGAATACTAAAGTTTCCGATTAATTAGATGTTCCCATATATGAAAATAATTAACAAGTAATATTGTTTTAATTATCGATAAGCAATTATATACTTATTTCTAAATCTAAAATTATATATTTTGAAATAACAGCAATACATAGTTTCTTTCATTTTGATGGGGGAAAGAATAAAACTAGTTACCAGATTTTAACTCAATCCTATGTTTTTAAAGAAAATAGCTTCACAAATTTCATTAGTGATCAATATATATTTATATGCTACTTAAAAAAATCATACCTTTCCAGAAGGTGAAAATGGTTGTTAGACCTCCACAAATCTTTCTAGAGTGAGAGAGACCAGAATATCTTCCGAATTGAATGTTTTCTTCATTAAATCCGCCCAAAAATCATAACCTTCCTGAACTTCAATCAGCTGAGTTACTTTATCGCCCAAACAAACACTGTTCAGTAACTGCAATCCACACCCAGTAAGAACCTCGCTTAGAAACAACTTCTGTAAGACAATTATTCATTAGGAAAAGGCTACAATAAATTATTATCCAGTTCCCTTGATCAAACTAGGGCACCCTTATAATTTATGATAATCCTACTATGACTTTTTCTCTGATTCTTATTATTTTTATACAAAGACAAAAAGACAATTATTGCATCACACATACTGTATTTTGGAATCATTAAATCGTATTATTGCCTAATTTGAGGTCTTACTATACATTGTATACACAATCTATTTTCTTTATACTTTGAAATCAAACCTGTGATGTAACCTAGAATGATCAATTAATCGAATTTATACATAATTCATGTCATTTAACTGTGGATATAAAACTGTAAGCTTGTGTAGAATTTCGTAACCTAGATTAATCGAATTATTCTAGCCATCATGATAATTGGTTCTCATTAACCCTCATACCTTCGTGCAAGAATCAACCGATGGAAAGGCCAAGTTAGTCTCAACAGCATACTTGAGTGTGAGTGACCTTCTGATCGGCATCTCAAGCATATTCGAAATCAGTCATCAATAGCAGATGCACTGGTATCTTTGCATCACAAAGATCATTGAATGGCGTTCTACAATGCCATTCAGACGTTTTCCATTCCCGTTGTCAAATACTTCTGGCACTTTGACAATTCAAGAAAAAGTTGCGGCAGATGTGCAAGCTGAAACGTAACTTCAGCTCATGGATTCAAGGCTGTGAATTCTCCAGGTTTCTTCAATCTAGAGCAGCCACGTGAACCATACAAATATGAGAAAGACGCTGATCAAGAAAACAAAATGTGTTTGAGTAAATATATATTATGCCGGAGTGCGAAGTCAAACAATTGTGAATCGCTGGCACTATATTCTCCATTTCATTTATCCTGCATCAATCTCGGAAATGGGTGAATTAGTAGTTATAAACTGAAGGTTTGTAATGGAAAGACTTGTCATTTAGCTGATCTCTTCGTTGCTTCTTCCTTAACCTGCAAGTGTATCTATCTCTCTTCCTCTTTAGATCCACCTGAAAAAATTATCAGTTATACCAAATCAAAAATATATTGAAAGCATTTTCATTCAGTATATATTGAAATCTTTTGTAGTTGAACGTACCATGGCTGAAAAATCGTAGAAATGCTTTTCATAATCGAATCCTTTTAACCATTTTTCAAGTTTGGCATCTGAAATAAAGAAAAAAATTATATTAATGACACTCAAGCTAGCTTGTGTTTTTATTAACCCTTATGAATTTGACTGTTGGAAACAACTGGAAGGTTTGACTATGTGTAAAAAATAACATGTTTTACCTACATACTGTATTTTTTACAAGTTGTTATTATATATACTAAACTAATGTGTACCAAATTCAAGTTAAACAAGTGAATAAATAAGGAGAAATAAATACATAGGCACATAAGACAATGGCAACTGAGAGAGCAGAGCTGTGATTGGGTGGAGTGTGACCCAAATCACAGCTCGCGAATGGATCTGTACTTGGTGAAAACGTGGACAAATTCGTGCGTATTGGTTAATCAAACTGTATTTCTACGTTGTCACACGTCACCAAATTATAATTAATTCCATAATTTACGTGATTTACGCCGATACGTAAATATTTTTTAACTTTTAAATAAAAAAATTAATTTGGTATTTATGTAGAAGCAAAGTCAAGAAAGGCCAGTAAATTTAAAGGAATGTCATGAAAGATACAAATTAGTTGAAAGGAATGTGGCTAGAAAACACACGTCAAACTCATTAAGGTTAGGATAACAGAGGCTAAAAATTCGCATTTGCCAAATTGGTCCGCTGGTAAAACAAATAATACAAAATCTGAAAACGCATATCTTTTTTACTTCAATTATAGGTTAGGGGTTTGAATTTTCAAGATATGAGATGCAACTGCGATATTTAATTGGTGAAAGACTTGTCAATCCATTTTTGAGTCGATTATGGGTCGAGGATCCTAAATGTAGAAATATATATAATTATGAAATGACGTAAAATGAAGTAAATATACGAAATTTGTGAATCTCTACCTGTATCGCCATGGAACTCATCATATGGTCCGTATTCCACAAACTTTGTAAAATAATCATCTTCTTTGACAAATTCAGGTTGTTCAAATTCTTCTGTTGGTGATGATATGAATGCATCATCAAAATGTTCTTCAATAAATTTAAATTTAACGGCTTCATCAATCCTGTTGCCGGAATCATCAGCTTCTATAGATGACGAGTGTTCACCTTCCGATTCGTAGTTTTCCAGAAAATTCCATTGGCGATTGATTTCATCATCAGAATCTCCATTTGGAATTTCACAAATTCCCTCATCACATAATTCAAAATCTGTTGCAGTTACGTCTTCAAAGTCAGTTTCATCCAACACTGACCAGCTTTCTTCTAATGCATTGTCTTGATTTTGATCACCTGAAATCAATAACGTTCATTAAATTATTTTATTACAATTTATAAACAAGTTAAATAAAGATTAAGAATAGATTCGTATAAAAACATTCAGGACCATTAGATAAAATTTCTTTATAAATATATCTGCAATAGAACCTATAAAGAAATCGCAAAAATAATAAGCGAATGGTAAAAATCCAGTAACTCCATTGATAATTATTTTATTGTTGTCTAAGTTAATTTGTATTTGAAGTCAGTATCTTTATATTCAGTTTGACATTCTTCGGGACTAGGATGACATTCTAGGAATTGTCTATAAATAAAAACTTACCATCGATTGAAACGTCACTCCAGTTCAATAGATCGAAATCTTCATCATTCATCTTCACCGATGACCTCTTTTGTTTTGTAAAACCTAAGTCACTTATCTCAAAAATAGCAAATCTACTAACTAGAAATACCACTAAAATCTATAATTCACAAGTGGTTTGAGCGTTCCCTGCAACTAACGCTATCACACACTGACACACACTGACTAGCTGCAAGGAGTAGTTTATATACCAACAGTACTTACGATGCATGGTGCAATGCTATCATGTAGGTACAAGATGTTACTCATAGGGTGTTGAACGATGAATATCTTTGGTGCTTTAGTGTAATCAAGTTCTCTTATTTGTTGAATACCTGCGATGTTTGATAATTAATTCAATACGATATTGTAGCGGCATAGGTGCCAAGGTATTTGCAAAGTTAAATGGGAGAGATTAAATTTATAATGACTGAAAACTAAAGTTAACCTGGCAAATTAAAACATCAATTATGAAAAATAAAGAAATAGGTCTAATCAATGGTAAATAAAAAAATAGGTAATTTGTTCTTATATGCATCTACTATTAATAAACTATTAATAACAAAATTGAATAAACTATTAATAACAAAACTAAATAAACTATCAATAACAAAACTAAATAAACTATTAATAACAAAACTAAATAAATACACTCTAGAAGAAATCTGGTGAAAAAAACTATGAAATTAAATTAATCTGTTATAGAATTTTCGATGGCAGATAACGGTGTACACGTACGCTACCCATACAAAACCCCGCACATTAATACTAATAATTTACATTAATTTATGGGAAAATATTAAGTAATGCGCAAAAAACAAATAATTATACCTTAAAGAAATATGGTAGGTACAAGTTAATTTATAAGGATATCAGACGTTCAAAAGTAGAATACAGATATTACTGTAAAAAGTAGCTTCAAGATATACGGCGTTCAGTCAACTACCCTAAAAGCATAGGTATCAAGTAATCAGTCTGATATCAAAAAAAAATTCACGAGTAAATAAAGTACGAATTATTAAGTAGTTTCCAGATTCTGGGATCTATGATAACTACAACCAAGGGTAAATTTCGGGACTTGTCAAAATTTAGGATCTAGTAGAAATTCCAAAACCTAGAAAAATTCGAGAATCTAGATTGGTCCAGACAAAGGAGACCACGACCCAGGTTCCTGATCAAAAATAAGCCCCGCGCAAGTAGAATCCTGACCGATAAGTTCAAGAAGAGTTCCTCTCTGCTACACAAACTGTAGAGAAAAAACAACTCCAGATAAACTCGGGCAAAAAATAAACTAAAATTAAAAATAACATCAAACTATAATTACACTAAATTTCCACCTTGGGCAACAACACATGGCATGGCTCTACTTACATGGTGTGATCTGATTTCAGAGCGGATAGAATGATTGGCCAGCAACTGGCCAACCTCAGAAAAGCAGCAACAAACTCAGTTAAGCCCCGTCCAGACGGTCAAATTTATTTAGAGAAGTGACAAACTTAATGACAAACTAAATGACATACTTATCGTCAGTTTTCAAGAAGTGTCTACACGGTCAAATTTTCTCGCCAAAAGTTTGAGGTTCACTGGCGTCAGTTTCGTCAAAATTAATGTTATATATCGTGAAAATAAAAATTATATAACTTGGTATGTATATTTTTTAAATTTAGAACAGTAAGAAACCAGAAAAAAATAATTTGTTTTTAATGACAAAATATCGTGTTGAAAAGGATAGTCAAAAATAGATCATAGAAAGAAAACAATTCACAACGTAGGTAGCCTATCTATAACTTAGATCTACTACATTCTAATACAACCAAGTATTGAAGAGTCTGTCGTCAGCCATTGTAACTATGTAGATAGATACTAAGTTTGAAAAAAATGAGGTTTTTGTAGGTGTACCTAGCTGTAATAAACTAAAATGACGCGCAAATAAAAAAATATTATTGCCGGAAAGTCAGTGTGTACTTCAAACTTTATAGTTAGCAAATAGTTTGACAAACTTTTTGATGACGATATCCAACATGTTGGAATAAAAAAAACTGATGAAAAGTTTGACGGTTTGCTGACGCTAGCAAGTTATCGTCATTTAGCTTGTCATTAAATTTGTCACTTCTCTGAAAAATTTGACAGTCTGGACGGGGCTTTAGGCTTGAATCAGCTCCGTTGGGCAGCAACAAGCTCCGATAGGCAGCAACAAACTCAGTTAGGCAGTTCAGATAAATTTTAGTGTGAAACTACTGCACCATTTGCCAAGGCTAAAAAAAAAGCTTCCCTTACAAAGACCGAACTCAACCACTAAAAACACAATTAAACCTGGAACCATACATAAACTGTTCAATGGGAATCCAGCGAGGCATTCATTCATAAACAGATTAAACGACTCTACCGAAATTCCCAACAATCAAATGACAAAAAAAGGTAACGAGATCACAGTTCAACACTTCAAGATAAAACTTTAGCAAACCGAATAGAGTGATACAGCAGTTCAGAAAACTAGGTGCACCATATATCACTCTACAACCAGTATCACCTTTTAAGGGAAACTACTCAAATACCAAAAAATGAAACAATGAAGAGTGAGAGAGACAATGGGGCACAAAAATAAAGGAATTTAATAATCTAAATTACCAACCAATATCGAACAATCCAAATTTCAACAATATTCTTACTAACGGGAAACATTTTAGAAAAATTATAGAATGTTCTGCAGTTTCTGTAGTATAGCAACGAGCGATATTTTCAGAATTTGTAAGATTTTAGATGGATTATCGTTTCAGAATTGGTTATTTATTCAGGTTATTTGTTTCAAATAATTTAGCACCGATTTAAATATTGTCTATCAATAATTTACAGAGGGAAGCAAAACAAGTAAATTCGGTTATTATTGAATGGTACAAATACAAAAATACACTTTATCAAATATGGCTTCTATGAGAATGATCTGAAAGAGGGTAGGACACCATATATGCAGGTCCCGATCCTGTAAAGGTCACGCTAGTTCTCCATAGAGACAAGTGTTCTCTCAGACAAAGATCCTACATGCTTATCAAAAGTACTATATCGTCACATCTAATAACTAGGCCTATATATTGAATAACAAACACATGGATATATGGTAAGGTGATTCAAAATAAGTTTTTCGTTTATAAACTTCAAAGTTCTTCTTAATTTGTTCATGTTAGTTAAAAACCAATACCAGTTAAATTTCAGGTCAGAATTCCAAAAACCGACGTGTCGCCCAAGAGTTGTATATTTCAAGATTTTCATATGATCCATGATACTCATGAAATGTTAATGGTCCTCTCCAGGCTCCGGGAAAAAAACGAGTTTATTACATAATATAGTAGAACTAAGGTCTACGATCATTATTCCGCAAACTACTTACAATTTGGTTCAGTCTATATTTTATAATTTGTTTTTAAAGTTTTTTAATACTCTGTGAGCAACAATTGAGCGAATCACTAATCTGATGCTCATGAAAAAGATTATACACTCTTTGTTTTGATTACAAATTTGAATTTTATGAACAAACCAAGCGTTTTCGGCCTTTATTTAGATTATTTTAGATATTAATTGTTTCCTAAAGTATAAAAACGTTTCTATTATAAGTTTATTCAATTGTATACCTTAACACGAATATTAAATGGATTTATTAAACCTAATACCTAGTTGACAATCAAAACAAATGGTGTACATTCTTTTTCTTCACGCTGAAAATTTCTTAAATTAGTAAGTCGGAAGTAAAATAGGTTTTTTAGAGTTTTGATTTTAAAAATCTTTAAAAGCATATAAAATTAAAAAATACGCTACCAAATTTGATGCGGTTTGCAGCAAAATGATAAGGAACATTAGCCTCGTTAAATAAAGCAATAAAAATATTTGCTTGGAGGGGACCTTTAAGTAAATAATTTTAGTGGATGTTTCCTCTGTAGGCCTAGCATACCAATTACTTTAAAATGTAACAATATCAAATTTATATTATAACTCCAAGAAGTTGATCTCTTCCACATCCAAATATTGAAACTATCAACAATCCAATGTGGCTGCTGTAGGTACTACATAGGTGCTCAGAAAACTGCCAGGCGAAAAACTGCCGAAGCGGAAAACTGCCAGGCGGAAAACTGCCAAGCGGAAAACTGCCAGACACTTACTGGCAAATTAATGACTTTAGTCAATAATAACATTTGAAATTATGAAAAGAATCTGTTCGCCGTTCTTAAGGAGTACTGGGGACATTCATTTTTAATTAGTATACAAGACAAAAATAATAGTTTAATGAAAACAAACTTATTTAAAAATAAATTAAATACAATATTATATAAATATTACAGAATTAAATCAAATTCAATATAGAAACTAAAAACTAAAACCTTTCTTGGAAACTACTAACAGAAGAAACAAAGAAATAATTGTATTTGGGACAGAGTACAATTTCCTTGTTTACACTTTACACAACGCATCTTTACATTATCATGCAGTTCATAAAGGGCTTAGTGTCAAATTAGTTCTTTTTGTGTTTATAATTTGAGATTAAAACAGGTATTCAAGCTGAATATTCGCTTATACTCATTATAAAATATCTTCGATCGATGTTTGTGAAATATTTGGAATTTTCAAAAACCAGAACATCTACTATTATTGAACTTGTATTCACTAACAATAATTTCGAATTGGAGTGCATATTAAATAATAAAAAAAAATTACATATAAATGAATATTGTAAAAATAAAGGTGTTGCGTAATTGACATGGAGAATAAAAATGTAAATGTAATATATATTGGACATATATATAAGTTGATTAAATATTCACTTAATTCATTGTATAATTAATATGATATTATTGTGAGAACATCTAACTATGTAGCTGGTAATCAAAAATTAGTACACGGGATTTAAAGTTGGTTTTATTACCAAAGGCTGTATTGCTGATTTAAATATGTAATTAAAAACAAGGGACTATATACGTAACTTAACATTTTTTTTAATGTACGTGACTTAGCAGATATGTTAAAAATGGTAATTAAAACTTCCTCTTATGTACCAAACTATCGTTAACTGTGTGTTAGATAAAGTAGCTTTGTTGAAATATTATTTTCCTGTGAAAGTAATTCAATATCTATATAGTTATTACTGTAAAAATGAATGTCCCCTTAACTCCTTATAACGAGGGCGAACGGCTTTTTTATAATTTCAAAAGTTATAATTGACTAAAGTCATTAAATGGCCAGCAAATGACTGGCAGTTTTCCGTGTACCACTACATATCATATACACCTAGATATTTGGGTACAATAATGTATTTCATCAGTTTTCCCTATTAATGTGCATTAACTTCCAGTATGTAAGAAATACATTTTTGAACACAAGAATCAACATTTTTTGGAAATATATGGAAATTTCAAAGCTCGGGCGACACATCAGTTTTTATAATTTTGATCTGAAATTTTACTAGTATTGGTTTTTTTTAACCAACATGAATCAATTAAGATAAAACTTCGAAGTTCTTAAACGAAAAACTTTTTTTTTCAGTCACCCTAATATACATATGTAGAAAGAAGTCTTAATTGAAGGTATTTAACGTATTTTCTAAGAGTTTTAGTATTTGGAAAACGAAACAAGATGTGAGCAATTATATACATTCAATCTCAGAGTTGAAGGAAATATATAGGTATATTATTGTTGGAATTATAGCTCATAACAATTATAGCTACCTACTATCATCTTGCATCAGTACTGTAGGTACTTTCTGGAAATATCTCTTATTTTTTATATTAAATATTGGTACCCGCATGAGGATTTCATAATTATATACTGTGATTACTAAAAAACGATTGTTATTCTTAGTTTCCATTGAAAGTAATCTTAGGAATAAATGTTGTGAATAGTCTTTTTCACTGAACAAAAGGTTCTTCAATTTTTGCGTAAATTTATCTTCTACCAATTCAAAAAGCAATAATGGTCAAACCATACTGTTTAATTACTCATTTTCTTCATTATTTTCTAGTCTCTGCGTCTATTAACAATGCTTCCCTAATATTTGATGAAAGATTCTATTGATTTCTTGCACTTGATGATTTTTTGATTATAAATTGGATCGTCGACCAAATTAATTTTCGGAGCCCAAATTCACCAAATTTAACTTATAATATTCTGTAGATCAGATTAATTTTGAAATATTCATTCAGAAAGGTTTCAACTGAATGATGCATTGAATTTCCCAATGATTCTTATTAAAGAAATGATTGCACAAAATATAACTAATTTAGTAAGCAATAATTTCTAGACGTTCTATCAGATCAATTTTGCACTGAATATACAATAGATCAAAAACTGCTAAAGGCACTATATTAAAAATCTATTGAAGGTGTGATTTCGGTATAAAATGAAAGTGTCTTCATTATTGATGGGTCTTTATTTCTTTTCTCAGAGAAATCTCCTACTGGTTTTCAGCCACCTTGTATCTTGATTCATTTCATGCAACAACAGTTCGTATATTTTGCTGCGGATTCATGATGACTGACATTCTGTGGGAAGACAAACAGGGATATTAAATTATAGTTCAATATTGTGTCAAAACTGAGTGGAAAGATACTGTACTCTGTCACTTACAGTGGTCGTAAAGTGAGTTTTAATTAGCATAGGACATGATAAGCTAATCAGAAATTGTAATTAAAATAATTGAGAATTCTAGTTCGATCCATGTCAACTATACAGTAAGTATCCGATAGTTGGATGTCCCAAAAAAGGAAAGGAAATAACCATCGATATTTTTGTAAAAGCCAAAAATAAGTTGGCAATCTTACTTATTCCTACTTCGAAATATACATTTCGAAGTTACAGCTATACAAAATTTAATTCAATTCTAATACTGGAAAGTATGTAAGTCTTAAGTCTTGAATAAATATTGTGTCGGAATTTCGACTAAAGAAAAGATAACTCAATAAATTTCATTAATGATAAAGTCAGTATGTCACTTTAAGAAATCATACCTTTCCAGAAGGTGCAAAAGGCCGTTAGACCTCCACAACTCTTTCTAGAGTGAGAGAGACCAGAATATCTTCCGAATTGAATGTTTTCTTCATTAAATCCGCCCAAAAATCATAACCTTCCTGAACTTCAATCAGCTGAGTAACTTTATCGCCCGAACGAACACTGTTCAGTAACTACTATCCACACCCAGTAAGAACCTCGCTTAGAAAAAACTCCTGTAAGACAATTATTCATTAGGAAAAGGCTAAAATATATCATTATCCAGTTCCCTTGATCAAACTAGGGCACCCTTATAATTTATGATGATCTTACTATGACTTTTTCTCTGATTCTTATTATTTTTTTACACACACAAAAACACAATTATCGCATCACACATACTGTATTTTGGAATCATTAAATCCTATTATTGCTTAATTTGAGGCCTTAATATACATTTTATACATAATCTATTTTCTATATACTATGAAACCAAACATGTGATGTAACCTAAAATGATCAATTAATCGAATGTACACATAATTCATGTCATTTAACTGTGGATATTAAACTGTAAGCTTGCGTAGAATTTCGTAACCTAGATTAATCGAATTATTCTAGCCATCATGATAATTGGTTCTCATTAACCCACATACCTTCGTGCAAGAATCAACCGATGGAAAGGCCAAGTTAGTCTCAACAGCATACAAGAGTGTGAGTGACCTTCTGATCGGCATCTCAAGCATATTCGAAATCAGTCATCAATTGCAGATGCACTGGTATCTTTGCATCACAAAGATCATTGAATGGCGTTCTACAATGCCATTCAGACGTTTTCCATTCCCGTTCTCAAATACTTCTGACATTTGGACAATTCAAAAACAAATTGCGACAGATGTGCAAGCTGAGACTTAATTTCAGCTCATGGATTCAAGGCTGTGAATTCTCCAGGTTTCTTCAATCTAGAGCAGCCACGTGAACCATACAAATATGAGAAAGACGCTGATCAAGAAAACAAAATGTGTTTGAGTAAATATATATTATGCCGGAGTGCGAAGTCAAACAATTGTGAATCGCTGGCACTATATTCTCCATTTCATTTATCCTGCATCAATCTCGGAAATGGGTGAATTAGTAGTTATAAACTGAAGATTTGTAATGGTAACGCTTGTTACAGGGCTAATTTCTTCGTTGCTTCTTCCTGTTCCTGCAAGTGTATCTATCTCTCTTCCTCCTTAGATACACCTGAAAAAATTAACAATACAATAAATCAAAAACATATTAAAAGTGTTTTCATTCAGTAGATTCGAAATCTTTTGCAGTTGAACGTACCATGGCTGAAAAATCGTAGAAATGCTTTTCATAATCGAATCCTTGTAACCATTTTTCAAGTTTGGCATCTGAAATAAAGAAAAAAATTATATTGATGTAACTTTCTAGCTTGTGTTTTTATTAATATGACAGAGGCTGAAAATAGCGCATTTTCCAAATTGGTCCGCTAGTAAAGCAATAATTTTCGCAGATGCTAATTCGGAGAACGCATATCTAGTTTTCTTTAATTATAAGTTAGGGGTATGAATTTACAGGATATGAGATGCAACTGCGATATTTAATTGGTGAAAAACTTGTCAATCAGTTTTTGGGGTCGATTATGGGCCGAGGATCTTTAATATAAAAATATATATAATTATGAAATGACGTAAAATGAAGAAAATATATGAAATTTGTGAAACTGTACCTGTATCGCCATGGAACTCATCATATGGTCCGTATTCCACAAATTTCGAAAAATAATCATCTTCTTTGATAAATTCAGGTTGTTCAAATTCTTTTGTTGGTGGTTCAAGTTGTTCAAATTCTTTTGTTGGTGAGGATATGAATGCATCATCAAAATATCCTTCAACAAATTGAAATTTGTCGGCATCATCCATCCTGTTGCCGGAATCATCAGCTTCTATAGAATTGGAGGGTTCATCTTCCAATTCGTAGTTTTCCAGAACGATCCATTTTATTTCACCACTAAAATCTCCATTTGCAATTTCACTAATTTCCTCATCACATAATTCAAAATCTGTAGCAGTTACGTCTTCAAAGTCAGAGTCATCCAACTGTGACCAGCTATCCTCTGATGCATTGTATTGATTTTGATCACCTGAAATCAATGACATTCATTAAATTTAAATTATTTATTACAATTTATAAATAAATCAATTAAAAGTTTGATTTGTAGATTCGTTTAAGAGCTTTGAGCACATCCAAATATATTTTTTTAATAACTATATCATCAATAGAACCTATAAAGAAATTTTAAAAATAATAAGCAAATGGTAAAATCCGATAAATCCATTAGGAATTATTATATTGTTGTTTAAGTCAGTTTGTATTTGAAGTCAGTATCTTTATATTCAGTTTGACTTTCTTCGGGACTAGGATGACATTCTAGAATTGTCTAAAAATAAAAACTTACCATCAATTGAAACGTCACTCCAGTTCAATAGATCGAAATCTTCATCATTCATCTTCACCGATGACCTCTTTTGTTTTGTAAAATCTAATTCACTTATTTCAAAAATAGCAAATCTACTAACTAGATGTACCACTAAAATCTTCAATTCACAAGGTTCTTGAGCGTTCCCTACAACTAACGCTATCACACACTGACTGTTTAGTTCCTAGCTGCAAGGAGTAGTGTATATATCACCGGTACTTGCAATAAATGGTGCAATGCTACCAAGTAGGTACAAGATGTTACTCATCGGGCGTTGAACAAAGAGAAAGACTTTGGTGCTTTAGTGTAATCAAATTTCCTCTTATTTGTTGAATACCTGCGACGTTGGATAATTAATTCAATATGATATTCTTACTAATGGGAAAATTTTTAGGAAAATTATGGAATGTTCTGCAGTTTCTGTAGTATAGCAACGAGCGATATTTTCAGAATTTATTAGACTTTATATGGATTATCGTTTCAGAATTGATTGTTTTTTCAAGTTATTTGTAACAAATAATTTAGCACCGATTTAAATATTGTTTATCAATAATTTACTGAGGGAAGGAAAACGAGGAAATGTCCAGTTATTATTGTATGGCACATATACAAAAATACACTTTATCAAATATGGCTTCAATGAGAATGATCTGAAAGAGGGTAGGACACCATATATGCAGGTCCTGCTCCTGTAAAAGTCACGCTAGTTCTCCGTAGAGACAAGTGTTCTCTCAGACAAAGATCCTACACGCTTATCAAAAGTACTATCGTCACATCTAATAGCTAGGCCTATATATTGAATAACAAACATATGGGTATATGGTAGGGTGATTCAAAATAAGTTTTTCGTTTATAAACTTTTAAGTTATTCTTAATTTATTCATGTTGGTTAAAAAACAACACTAGTAAAATTTCGAATAACCCCCCGTGCAAAAAAAACCCCGTCAACTCCCCCCCCCCTCCCGTGCAATAAACCCCCTGAACAAATACCCCCAGCACAAAAAAAAAACAAGCAAAAAACTCCCCCCGGTGTATAAAAACCCCTGCCTAATTCAATTTTATTAATTTTCATTAATTTTTTATTAACAAATTACTATAGGTAATAGATATAAGGAGATATAGTCCACCTAAGGTTAGGTTATGTCCGTTTGGGGGGGGGGGAGAGGTGTGGCTTGCTTTCTCCTGGCCAGGTTTGATAGTGACAAAATGTATATTGTACATTTTTTTACTATAAAATAGGTAATTGGGAATACTTTATTTTGCAAAAAAAGTTGTCACATTTTCGAAGAAAATGTAATAATTATTGGTTCACATTGAATAATGTTTAATATATTAATGAAAATGAATTATGCTATTTATATAGACCGGGGGTTTTTGCACCAGGGTTTTTTTTTGTCCGGGGGGTTTATTGCACGGGGTTTTTTTCTCCGGGGGGTATTTTGCACTGGGATTTTTTGACCGCAGGGGGTTTGTTTTTGCACGGGGGGTTATTGTCCTGGAATCTAAAATTTCAGGTCAAAATTCCAAAAACCGACGTGTCGCCAAGAGTTGAATATATCTAGATTTTCATATGATCCATGAGACTCATGAAATGTTAACTTAATAATTTTAGTGGATGTTTCCTCTGTAGGCCTAGCATACCAATTACTTTATAATGAAACAACATCTAATTTACTTTATAACTCCAAGAAGTTGATCCAAATATTGAAACTATCAACTATCCCAGGTGGCTAACGTAGGTACTACATATCATACACACCTAGATATATGGGTACAATAATGTAGTTCATCAGTTTTCCCTATTAATGTGCATTAACTTCCAGCATGTAAGAAATATATTTTTGAACACAAGAATCAACATTTTTTGAAAAAATATGGAAATTTCAAAGCTCGGGCGACACGTCAGTTTTTATAATTGTGACCTGAAATTTTACTTGTATCGTTTTTTTAACCAACATGAATCAATTAAGAGACAACTTCGAAGTTTTTAAACGAAAAGTTTTTTTTCAATCACCATAATACATATATGTGGCAAGAAGTCTTAAGAAGGTATTTTACGTACTTTCTGAGAGTTTTAGTATTTGAAAACGAAACAAGATGTGAGCAATTATATACATTCAATCTCAGAGTTGGAGGAAATATATAGGTATATTATTGTTGGAATTATAGCTCATAACAATTATAGCTACCTACTATCATCTTGCACCAGTTGGTACTTTCTGGAAATATCTCTTATTTTTTATATTAAATATTGGTACCCGCATGAGGATTTCATAATTATATACTGTGATTACTAAAAAACAATTGTTATTCTTAGTTTCCATTGAATGTAATCTTAGGAATAAATGTTGTGAATAGTCTTTTTCACTGAACAAAGGTTCTTCAATTTATGCGTAAATTTATCTTCTACCAATTCAAAAAGCAATAATTGTCAAACCATACTGTTTAATTACTCATTTTCTTCATTATTTTCTAGTCTCTGCGTCTATTAACAATGCTTCCCTTATATTTGATGAAAGATTCTATTGATTTCTTGCACTTGATGATTTTTTGATTATAAATTGGATCGTCGACCAAATTAATTTTCGGAGCCCAAATTCACCAAATTTAACTTATAATATTCTGTGGATCAGATTAATTTTGAAATATTCATTCCGAAATGTGTCAACTGAATGATGTATTGAATTTCCCAATGATTCTTATTAAAGAAATGATTGCACAAAATATAACTAAATTGGTAAGCAATAATTTCTAGACGTTCTATCAGATCAATTTTGCACTGAATAAACAGTAGATCAAAAACTGCTAAAGGCACTATATTAAAAACCTATTGAAGGTGTGATTTCGGTATAAAATGAAAGTCTTCATTATTTAGGTATCTTTATTTCTTTTCTCAGAAAAATCTCCTACTATTTTTCAGCCATCTTGTATCCCGATTCATTTCATGCAACACTAGTTCGTATATTTTGCTGCGGATTCATGGTGACTGACATTCTGTGGGAAGACAAACAGGGATGTTGAATTATAGTTCAATATTATGTCAAAACTGAGTGGAAAGATACTGTACTCTGTCACTTACAGTGGTCGTAAAGTGAGTTTTAATTAGCATAGGACATGATAAGCTAATCAGAAATTGTAATTAAAATAATTGAGAATTCTAGTTCGATCCATGTCAACTATACAGTAAGTATCCGATAGTTGGATGTCCCAAAAAAGGAAAGGAAATAACCATCGATATTTTTGTAAAAGCCAAAAATAAGTTGGCAATCTTACTTATTCCTACTTCGAAATATACATTTCGAAGTTACAGCTATACAAAATTTAATTCAATTCTAATACTGGAAAGTATGTAAGTCTTAAGTCTTGAATAAATATTGTGTCGGAATTTCGACTAAAGAAAAGATAACTCAATAAATTTCATTAATGATAAAGTCAGTATGTCACTTTAAGAAATCATACCTTTCCAGAAGGTGCAAAAGGCCGTTAGACCTCCACAACTCTTTCTAGAGTGAGAGAGACCAGAATATCTTCCGAATTGAATGTTTTCTTCATTAAATCCGCCCAAAAATCATAACCTTCCTGAACTTCAATCAGCTGAGTAACTTTATCGCCCGAACGAACACTGTTCAGTAACTACTATCCACACCCAGTAAGAACCTCGCTTAGAAAAAACTCCTGTAAGACAATTATTCATTAGGAAAAGGCTAAAATATATCATTATCCAGTTCCCTTGATCAAACTAGGGCACCCTTATAATTTATGATGATCTTACTATGACTTTTTCTCTGATTCTTATTATTTTTTTACACACACAAAAACACAATTATCGCATCACACATACTGTATTTTGGAATCATTAAATCCTATTATTGCTTAATTTGAGGCCTTAATATACATTTTATACATAATCTATTTTCTATATACTATGAAACCAAACATGTGATGTAACCTAAAATGATCAATTAATCGAATGTACACATAATTCATGTCATTTAACTGTGGATATTAAACTGTAAGCTTGCGTAGAATTTCGTAACCTAGATTAATCGAATTATTCTAGCCATCATGATAATTGGTTCTCATTAACCCACATACCTTCGTGCAAGAATCAACCGATGGAAAGGCCAAGTTAGTCTCAACAGCATACAAGAGTGTGAGTGACCTTCTGATCGGCATCTCAAGCATATTCGAAATCAGTCATCAATTGCAGATGCACTGGTATCTTTGCATCACAAAGATCATTGAATGGCGTTCTACAATGCCATTCAGACGTTTTCCATTCCCGTTCTCAAATACTTCTGACATTTGGACAATTCAAAAACAAATTGCGACAGATGTGCAAGCTGAGACTTAATTTCAGCTCATGGATTCAAGGCTGTGAATTCTCCAGGTTTCTTCAATCTAGAGCAGCCACGTGAACCATACAAATATGAGAAAGACGCTGATCAAGAAAACAAAATGTGTTTGAGTAAATATATATTATGCCGGAGTGCGAAGTCAAACAATTGTGAATCGCTGGCACTATATTCTCCATTTCATTTATCCTGCATCAATCTCGGAAATGGGTGAATTAGTAGTTATAAACTGAAGATTTGTAATGGTAACGCTTGTTACAGGGCTGATTTCTTCGTTGCTTCTTCCTGTTCCTGCAAGTGTATCTATCTCTCTTCCTCCTTAGATACACCTGAAAAAATTAACAATACAATAAATCAAAAACATATTAAAAGTGTTTTCATTCAGTAGATTCGAAATCTTTTGTAGTTGAACGTACCATGGCTGAAAAATCGTAGAAATGCTTTTCATAATCGAATCCTTGTAACCATTTTTCAAGTTTGGCATCTGAAATAAAGAAAAAAATTATATTGATGTAACTTTCTAGCTTGTGATTTTATTAACATGACAGAGGCTGAAAATAGCGCATTTGCCAAATTAGTCCGCTAGTAAAGCAATAATTTTTGCAGATGCTAATTCGGAAAACGCATATCTAGTTTTCTTTGATTATAAGTTAGGGGTATGAATTTTCAGGATATGAGATGTAATTGCAATATTTAATTGGTGAAAAACTTGTCAATCAGTTTTTGGGGTCGATTATGGGTCGAGGATCTTTAATATAAAAATATATATAATTATGAAATGACGTAAAATGAAGAAAATATATGAAATTTGTGAAACTGTACCTGTATCGCCATGGAACTCATCATATGGTCCGTATTCCACAAATTTCGAAAAATAATCATCTTCTTTGATAAATTCAGGTTGTTCAAATTCTTTTGTTGGTGGTTCAAGTTGTTCAAATTCTTTTGTTGGTGAGGATATGAATGCATCATCAAAATATCCTTCAACAAATTGAAATTTGTCGGCATCATCCATCCTGTTGCCGTAATCATCAGCTTCTATAGAATTGGAGGGTTCATCTTCCAATTCGTAGTTTTCCAGAACAATCCATTTTATTTCACCACTAAAATCTCCATTTGCAATTTCACTAATTTCCTCATCACATAATTCAAAATCTGTAGCAGTTACGTCTTCAAAGTCAGAGTCATCCAACTGTGACCAGCTATCCTCTGATGCATTGTATTGATTTTGATCACCTGAAATCAATGACATTCATTAAATTATTTATTACAATTTATAAATAAATCAATTAAAAGTTTGATTTGTAGATTCGTTTAAGAGCTTTGAGCACATCCAAATATATTTTTTTAATAACTATATCATCAATAGAACCTATAAAGAAATTTTAAAAATAATAAGCAAATGGTAAAATCCGATAAATCCATTAGGAATTATTATATTGTTGTTTAAGTCAGTTTGTATTTGAAGTCAGTATCTTTATATTCAGTTTGACTTTCTTCGGGACTAGGATGACATTCTAGAATTGTCTATAAATAAAAACTTACCATCAATTGAAACGTCACTCCAGTTCAATAGATCGAAATCTTCATCATTCATCTTCACCGATGACCTCTTTTGTTTTGTAAAATCTAATTCACTTATTTCAAAAATAGCAAATCTACTAACTAGATGTACCACTAAAATCTTCAATTCACAAGGTTCTTGAGCGTTCCCTACAACTAACGCTATCACACACTGACTGTTTAGTTCCTAGCTGCAAGGAGTAGTGTATATACCACCGCTACTTGCGATAAATGGTGCAATGCTACCAAGTAGGTACAAGATGTTATTCATCGGGCGTTGAACAAAGAAAGACTTTGGTGCTTTAGTGTAATCAAATTTCCTCTTATTTGTTGAATACCTGCGACGTTGGATAATTAATTCAATATGATATTCTTACTAATGGGAAAATTTTTAGGAAAATTATGGAATGTTCTGCAGTTTCTGTAGTATAGCAACGAGCGATATTTTCAGAATTTATTAGACTTTATATGGATTATCGTTTCAGAATTGATTGTTTTTTCAAGTTATTTGTTTCAAATAATTTAGCACCGATTTAAATATTGTTTATCAATAATTTACAGAGGGAAGGAAAACGTGGAAATGTCCAGTTATTATTGAATGGTACATATACAAAAATACACTTTATCAAATATGGCTTCAATGAGAATGATCTGAAAGAGGGTAAGACACCATATATACAGGTCCTGCTCCTGTAAAGGTCACGCTAGTTCTCCGTAGAGACAAGTGTTCTCTCAGACAAAGATCCTACACGCTTATCAAAAGTACTATCGTCACATCTAATAGCTAGGCCTATATATTGAATAACAAACATATGGGTATATGGTAGGGTGATTCAAAATAAGTTTTTCGTTTATAAACTTTTAAGTTATTCTTAATTTATTCATGTTGGTTAAAAAACAACACTAGTAAAATTTCGAATAACCCCCCGTGCAAAAAAAAACCCCGTCAACTCCCCCCCCCCTCCCGTGCAATAAACCCCCTGAACAAATACCCCCAGCACAAAAAAAAAAAACAAGCAAAAAACTCCCCCCGGTGTAAAAAAAACCCCTGTCTAATTCAATTTTATTAATTTTCATTAATTTTTTATTAACAAATTACTATAGGTAATAAATATAAGGAGATATAGTCCACCTAAGGTTAGGTTAGCGGTCTGGTTGGGGGGGGGGGAGAGGTGTGGCTTGCTTTCTCCTGGCCAGGTTTGATAGTGACAAAATGTATATTGTACATTTTTTTACTATAAAATAGGTAATTGGGAATACTTTATTTTGCAAAAAAAAGTTGTCACATTTTCGAAGAAAATGTAATAATTATTGGTTCACATTGAATAATGTTTAATATATTAATAAAAATGAATTATGCTATTTATATAGACCGGGGGTTTTTGCACCAGGGTTTTTTTTTTGTCCGGGGGGTTTATTGCACGGGGTTTTTTTCTCCGGGGGGTATTTTGCACTGGGATTTTTTGACCGCAGGGGGTTTGTTTTTGCACGGGGGTTTATTGTCCTGGAATCTAAAATTTCAGGTCAAAATTCCAAAAACCGACGTGTCGCCAAGAGTTGAATATATCTAGATTTTCATATGATCCATGAGACTCATGAAATGTTAACTTAATAATTTCAGTGGATGTTTCCTCTGTAGGCCTAGCATACCAATTACTTTATAATGAAACAACATCTAATTTACTTTATAACTCCAAGAAGTTGATCCAAATATTGAAGCTATCAACTATCCCATGTGGCTGACGTAGGTACTACATATCATACACACCTATAGATATATGGGTACAATAATGTAGTTCATCAGTTTTCCCTATTAATGTGCATTAACTTCCAGCATGTAAGAAATATATTTTTGAACACAAGAATCAACATTTTTTGAAAAAATATGGAAATTTCAAAGCTCGGGCGACACGTCAGTTTTTATAATTTTGACCTGAAATTTTACTTGTATCGTTTTTTTAACCAACATGAATCAATTAAGAGACAACTTCGAAGTTTTTAAACGAAAAGCTTTTTTTCAATCACCAAAACATATGTGGAAAGAAGTCTTAAGAAGGTATTTAACGTACTCTCTGAGAGTTTTAGTATTTGAAAACGAAACAAGATGTGAGCAATTATATACATTCAATCTCAGAGTTGGAGGAAATATATAGGTATATTATTGTTGGAATTATAGCTCATAACAATTATAGCTACCTACTATCATCTTGCACCAGTTGGTACTTTCTGGAAATATCTCTTATTTTTTATATTAAATATTGGTACCCGCATGAGGATTTCATAATTATATACTGTGATTACTAAAAAACAATTGTTATTCTTAGTTTCCATTGAATGTAATCTTAGGAATAAATGTTGTGAATATAGTTTTTCACTGAACAAAAGGTTCTTCAATTTTTGCGTAAATTTATCTTCTACCAATTGAAAAAGCAATAATGGTCAAACCATCTGTTTAATTACTCATTTTCTTCATTATTTTCTAGTCTCTGCGTCTATTAACAATGATTCCCTAATATTTGATGAAAGATTCTATTGATTTCTTGCACTTGATGATTTTTTGATTATAAATTGGATCGTCGACCAAATTAATTTTCGGAGCCCAAATTCACCAAATTTAACTTATAATATTCTGTAGATCAGATTAATTTCGAAATATTCATTCAGAAAGGTTTCAACTGAATGATGCATTGAATTTCCCAATGATTCTTATTAAAGAAATGAATGCACAAAATATAACTAATTTAGTAAGCAATAATTTCTAGACGTTCTATCAGATCAATTTTGCACTGAATATACAATAGATCAAAAACTGCTAAAGGCACTATATTAAAAATCTATTGAAGGTGTGATTTCGGTATAAAATGAAAGTATTCATTATTGAGGGGTCTTTATTTCTTTTCTCAGAAAAATCTCCTACTGTTTTTCAGCCATCTTGTATCTTGATTCATTTCATGCAACAACAGTTCGTATATTTTGCTGCGGATTCATGGTGACTGAAATTCTGTGAGAAGACAAACAGGGATATTAAATTATAGTTCAATATTGTGTCAAAATTGAGTGGAGAGATACTGTACTCTGACACTTAACAGTGGTCGTAAAGTGAGTTTTAATTAGCTTAGGACATGATAAGTTAATCAGAAATTGTAATTAAAAGAATTGAGAATTCTAGTTCGACCCATGTCAACTATACAGTAAGTATCCGATAGTTGGATGTCCCAAAAAAGGAAAGGATATAAAGATCGATATTTTTGTAAAAGTCAAAAGTAAGTTGGCAATCCTACATATTCTTACATCGAAATATACATTTTGAAACTACAGCTATACAAAATTTAATTCAATTATAATACTGGAAAGTATGCAAGTCTTAAGTCTTGAATAAATATCATGTCGGAATCTCGAATAGGGGAAGATAACTCAATGAATTTCATTAATGATAAATTCAGTATGTCACTTTAAGAAATCATACCTATCCAGAAGGTGAAAAAGGCCGTTAGACCTCCACAACTCTTTCTAGAGTGGGAGAGACCAGAATATCTTCCGAATTGAATGTTTTCTTCATTAAATCCGCCCAAAAATCATAACCTTCCTGAACTTCAATCAGCTGAGTTACTTTTTCGCCCAAACTAACACTGTTCAGTAACTGCTATCCACAACCAGTAAGAACCTCGCTTAGAAACAACTTCTGTAAGACAATTATTCATTATGAAAAGGCTAAAATAAATTATTACCCAGTTCCCTTGATCAAACTAGGGCACCCTTATAATTTATGATGGTCCTACTATGACTTTTTCTCTGATTCTTATTATTTTTATACAAACACAAAAAGACAATTATTGCATCACACATACTGTATTTTGGAATCATTAAATCCTATTATTGCTTAATTTGAGGCCTTACTATACATTGTATACATAATCTATTTTCTATACACTATGAAATCAAACCTGTGATGTAACCTAAAATGATCAATCAATCAAATGTATACATAATTCGTGTCATTTAACTGTGGATATAAAACTGTAAGTTTGTATAGAATTTCGTAACCTAGATTAATCGAATTATTCTAGCCATCATGGTATTTGGTTCTCATTAACCCACATACCTTCGTGCAAGAATCAACCGATGAAAAGGCCAAGTTAGTCTCAACAGCATACTAGAGTGTGAGTGACCTTCTGATCGGCATCTCAAGCATATTCGAAATCAGTCATCAAAAGCAGATGCACTGGTATCTTTGCATCACAAAGATCATTGAATGGCGTTCTACAATGCCATTCAAACGTTTCCATTCCCGTTCTCAAATACTTCTGACACTTGGACAATTCAAGAACAAATTGCGACAGATGTGCAAGCTGAGACGTAATTTCAGCTCATGGATTCAAGGCTGTGAATTCTCCAGGTTTCTTCAATCTAGAGCAGCCACGTGAACCATACAAATATGAGAAAGACGCTGATCAAGAAAACAAAATGTGTTTGAGTAAATATATATTATGCCGGAGTGCGAAGTCAAACAATTGTGAATCGCTGGCACTATATTCTCCATTACATTTTATCCTGCATCAATCTCGGAAATGGGTGAATTAGTAGTTATAAACTGAAGATTTGTAATGGTAACGCTTGTTACAGGGCTAATTTCTTCGTTGCTTCTTCCTGTTCCTGCAAGTGTATCTATCTCTCTTCCTCCTTAGATACACCTGAAAAAATTAACAATACAATAAATCAAAAACATATTAAAAGTGTTTTCATTCAGTAGATTCGAAATCTTTTGCAGTTGAACGTACCATGGCTGAAAAATCGTAGAAATGCTTTTCATAATCGAATCCTTGTAACCATTTTTCAAGTTTGGCATCTGAAATAAAGAAAAAAATTATATTGATGTAACTTTCTAGCTTGTGATTTTATTAACATGACAGAGGCTGAAAATAGCGCATTTGCCAAATTAGTCCGCTAGTAAAGCAATAATTTTTGCAGATGCTAATTCGGAAAACGCATATCTAGTTTTCTTTGATTATAAGTTAGGGGTATGAATTTTCAGGATATGAGATGTAATTGCAATATTTAATTGGTGAAAAACTTGTCAATCAGTTTTTGGGGTCGATTATGGGTCGAGGATCTTTAATATAAAAATATATATAATTATGAAATGACGTAAAATGAAGAAAATATATGAAATTTGTGAAACTGTACCTGTATCGCCATGGAACTCATCATATGGTCCGTATTCCACAAATTTCGAAAAATAATCATCTTCTTTGATAAATTCAGGTTGTTCAAATTCTTTTGTTGGTGGTTCAAGTTGTTCAAATTCTTTTGTTGGTGAGGATATGAATGCATCATCAAAATATCCTTCAACAAATTGAAATTTGTCGGCATCATCCATCCTGTTGCCGTAATCATCAGCTTCTATAGAATTGGAGGGTTCATCTTCCAATTCGTAGTTTTCCAGAACAATCCATTTTATTTCACCACTAAAATCTCCATTTGCAATTTCACTAATTTCCTCATCACATAATTCAAAATCTGTAGCAGTTACGTCTTCAAAGTCAGAGTCATCCAACTGTGACCAGCTATCCTCTGATGCATTGTATTGATTTTGATCACCTGAAATCAATGACATTCATTAAATTATTTATTGCAATTTATTAATAAATCAATTAAAAGTTTGATTTGTAGATTCGTTTAAGAGCTTTGAGCACATCCAAATATATTTTTTTAATAACTATATCATCAATAGAACCTATAAAGAAATTTTAAAAATAATAAGCAAATGGTAAAATCCGATAAATCCATTAGGAATTATTATATTGTTGTTTAAGTCAGTTTGTATTTGAAGTCAGTATCTTTATTTTCAGTTTGACTTTCTTCGGGACTAGGATGACATTCTAGAATTGTCTAAAAATAAAAACTTACCATCAATTGAAACGTCACTCCAGTTCAATAGATCGAAATCTTCATCATTCATCTTCACCGATGACCTCTTTTGTTTTGTAAAATCTAATTCACTTATTTCAAAAATAGCAAATCTACTAACTAGATGTACCACTAAAATCTTCAATTCACAAGGTTCTTGAGCGTTCCCTACAACTAACGCTATCACACACTGACTGTTTAGTTCCTAGCTGCAAGGAGTAGTGTATATACCACCGCTACTTGCGATAAATGGTGCAATGCTACCAAGTAGGTACAAGATGTTACTCATCGGGCGTTGAACAAAGAGAAAGACTTTGGTGCTTTAGTGTAATCAAATTTCCTCTTATTTGTTGAATACCTGCGACGTTGGATAATTAATTCAATATGATATTCTTACTAATGGGAAAATTTTTAGGAAAATTATGGAATGTTCTGCAGTTTCTGTAGTATAGCAACGAGCGATATTTTCAGAATTTATTAGACTTTATATGGATTATCGTTTCAGAATTGATTGTTTTTTCAAGTTATTTGTTTCAAATAATTTAGCACCGATTTAAATATTGTTTATCAATAATTTACAGAGGGAAGGAAAACGAGGAAATGTCCAGTTATTATTGAATGGTACATATACAAAAATACACTTTATCAAATATGGCTTCAATGAGAATGATCTGAAAGAGGGTAAGACACCATATATACAGGTCCTGCTCCTGTAAAGGTCACGCTAGTTCTCCGTAGAGACAAGTGTTCTCTCAGACTAAGATCCTACATGCTTATCAAAAGTACTATCGTCACATCTAATAGCTAGGCCAATATATTGAATAACAAACATATGGGTACATGGTAGGGTGATTCAAAATAAGTTGTTCGTCTATAAACTTTTAAGTTATTCTTAATTTATTCATGTTGGTTAAAAAACAACACTAGTAAAATTTCGGTGACAGGACAATAACCCCCCGTGAAAAAAAAAAACCGCGGTCAACTCCCCCCCCCCTCCCGTGCATAAACCCCCCGAACAAATACCCCCAGTATAAAAAAAACAAGCAAAAAACCCCCGGTGTAAAAAAACCCCGGTCGATATAAATGGCCTAATTCAATTTTATTAATTTTCATTAATTTTTTATTAACAAATTACTATACGTAATAAATATAAGGAGATATAGCCCACCTAATTAAGGTTAGGTTAGCGGTCCGGTTGGGGGGGGGGGAGAGGTGTGGCTTGCTTTCTCCTGGCCAGGTATGATAGTGACAAAATGTATATTGTACATTTTCTTACTACGAAATAGGTAATTGGGTATACTTTATTTTGCAAAAAAAGTTGTCATAGTTTCGAAGAAAATGTAATAATTATTGGTTCGCATTGAATAATGTTTAATATATTAATAAAAATGAATTATGCTATTTATATAGACCGGGGGTTTTTGCACCAGGTTTTTTTTTTCTCCGGGGGGTATTTTGCACTGGGGTTTTTTGACCGCAGGGGGTTTGTTTTTGCACGCGGGGTTATTGTCCTGGAATCTAAAATTTCAGGTCAAAATTCCAAAAACCGACGTGTCGCCAAGAGTTGAATATTTCTTGATTTTCATATGATCCATGAGACTCATGAAATGTTAACTTAATAATTTTAGTGGATGTTTCCTCTGTAGGCCCAGCATACCAATTACTTTATAATGTAACAACATCTAATTTACTTTATAACTCCAAGAAGTTGATCCAAATATTGAAGCTATCAACTATCCCATGTGGAAGACGTAGGTACTACATATCATACACACCTAGATATATGGGTACAATAATGTATTTCATCAGTTTTCCCTATTAATGTGCATTAACTTCCAGCATGTAAGAAATATATTTTTGAACACAAGAATCAACATTTTTTGAAAAAATATGGAAATTTCAAAGCTCGGGCGACACGTCAGTTTTTATAATTTTGACCTGAAATTTTACTTGTATCGTTTTTTTAACCAACATGAATCAATTAAGAGAAAACTTCGAAGTTTTTAAACGAAAAGCTTTTTTTCAATCACCATAATACATATATGTAGAAAGAAGTTAAGAAGGTATTTAACGTACTTTCTGAGAGTTTTAGTATTTGGAAAACGAAACAAGATGTGAGCAATTATGTACATTCAATTTCAGAGTTGGAGGAAATATATAGGTATATTATTGTTGGAATTATAGCTCATAACAATTATACCTACTATCATCTTGCACCAGTTGGTACTTTCTGGAAGTATCTCTTATTTTTCATATTAAATATTGGTACTTCTTACCGCATGCGGGTTTCATAATTATATACTGTGATTACTAAAAAACAATTGTTATTCTTAGTTTCCATTGAAAGTAATCTTAGGAATAAATGTTGTGAATAGTCTTTTTCACTGAACAAATGTTCTTCATTTTTTGCGTAAATTTATCTTCTACCAATTCAAAAAGCAATAATGGTCAAACCATACTGTTTAATTACTCATTTTCTTCATTATTTTCTAGTCTCTGCGTCTATTAACAATGATTCCCTAATATTTGATGAAAGATTCTATTGATTTCTTGCACTTGATGATTTTTTGATTATAAATTGGATCGTCGACCAAATTAATTTTCGGAGCCCAAATTCACCAAATTTAACTTATAATATTCTGTAGATCAGATTAATTTTGAAATATTCATTCAGAAAGGTTTCAACTGAATGATGCATTGAATTTCCCAATGATTCTTATTAAAGAAATGATTGCACAAAATATAACTAATTTAGTAAGCAATAATTTCTAGACGTTCTATCAGATCAATTTTGCACTGAATATACAATAGATCAAAAACTGCTAAAGGCACTATATCAAAAATCTATTGAAGGTGTGATTTCGGTATAAAATGAAAGTCTTCATTATTGATGGGTCTTTATTTCTTTTCTCAGAAAAATCTCCTACTGTTTTTCAGCTATCTTGTATCTTGATTCATTTCATGCAACAACAGTTCGTATATTTTGCTGCGGATTCATGGTGATTGAAATTCTGTGAGAAGACAAACAGGGATATTAAATTATAGTTCAATATTGTGTCAAAATTGAGTGGAGAGATACTGTACTCTGACACTTACAGTGGTCGTAAAGTGAGTTTTAATTAGCTTAGGACATGATAAGTTAATCAGAAATTGTAATTAAGGGAATTGAGAATTCTAGTTCGATCCATGTCAACTATACAGTAAGTATCCGATAGTTGGATGTCCCAAAAAAGGAAAGGATATAACGATCGATATTTTTGTAAAAGTAAAAAGTAAGTTGGCAATCTTACTTATTCTTACATCGAAATATACATTTTGAAGTTACAGCTATACAAAATTTAATTCAATTATAATACTGGAAAGTATGCAAGTCTTAAGTCTTGAATAAATATCATGTCGGAATCTCGAAATAGGGGAAGATAACTCAATGAATTTCATTAATGATATATTCAGTATGTCACTTTAAGAAATCATACCTTTCCAGAAGGTGCAAAAGGCCGTTAGACCTCTACAACTCTTTCTAGAGTGAGAGAGACCAGAATATCTTCCGAATTGAATGTTTTCATCATTAAATCCGCCCAAAAATCATAACCTTCCTGAACTTCAATCAGCTGAGTTACTTTTTCGCCCAAACAAACACTGTTCAGTAACTGCTATCCACAACCAGTAAGAACCTCGCTTAGAAACAACTCCTGTAAGACAATTATTCATTAGGAAAAGGCTATAATAAATTATTATCCAGTTCCCTTGATCAAACTAGGGCACCCTTATAATTTATGATGGTCCTACTATGACTTTTTCTCTGATTCTTATTATTTTTATACACACACAAAAACACAATTATTGCATCACACATACTGTATTTTGGAATCATTAAATCCTATTATTGCTTAATTTGAGGCCTTAATATACATTTTATACATAATCTATTTTCTATATACTATGAAACCAAACATGTGATGTAACCTAAAATGATCAATTAATCGAATGTATACATAATTCATGTCATTTAACTGTGGATATAAAACTGTAAGTTTGTATAGAATTTCGTAACCTAGATTAATCGAATTATTCTAGCCATCATGGTAATTGGATCTCATTAACCCACATACCTTCGTGCAAGAATCAACCGATGAAAAGGCCAAGTTAGTCTCAACAGCATACTAGAGTGTGAGTGACCTTCTGATCGGCATCTCAAGCATATTCGAAATCAGTCATCAATAGCAGATGCACTGGTATCTTTGCATCACAAAGATCATTGAATGGCGTTCTATAATGCCATTCAGACGTTTTCCATTCCCGTTCTCAAATACTTCTGACACTTGGACAATTCAAGAACAAATTGCGACAGATGTGCAAGCTGAAGCGTAACTTCAGCTCATGGATTAAAGGCTGTGGATTCTCCAGGTTTCTTCAATCTAGAGCAGCCACGTGAACCATACAAATATGAGAAAGACGCTGATCAAGAAAACAAAATGTGTTTGAGTAAATATATATTATGCCGGAGTGCGAAGTCAAACAATTGTGAATCGCTGGCACTATATTCTTCATTACATTTTATCCTGCATCAATCTCGGAAATGGGTGAATTAGTAGTTATAAACTGAAGGTTTGTAATGGAAAGACTTGTCATTCAGCTGATCTCTTCGTTGCTTCTTCCTTAACCTGCAAGTGTATCTATCTCTCTTCCTCTTTAGATCCACCTGAAAAACTTATCAGTTATACCAAATCAAAAATATATTGAAAGCATTTTCATTCAGTATATTCTAAATCTTTTGTAGTTGAACGTACCATGGCTGAAAAATCGTAGAAATGCTTTTCATAATCGAATCCTTTTAACCATTTTTCAAGTTTGGCATCTGAAATAAAGAAAAAAATTATATTAATGACACTCCAGCTAGCTTGTGTTTTTATAAACCCTTATGAATTTGACTGTTGGAAGCAACTGGAAGGTTTGACTATGTGTAAAAATAACATGTTTTATTTATAAGCCTACGATACTGTATTTTTCAACTGTACAAACTTTTTCAAATTCACTTTATTTGCAGATGATTTTACTATTTCTTTGAAGTTTCCAAAATCTGCTTTGCATATAATTCACAATGATATCAATTTAATTTTAAATTTGATTACTAACTGGTTGCAAAAAAATAAAATAATGATTAACCCTGACAAAACAAAATATACAGTTTTCTCATACCGTAATTCTTATCAACTCGGTCCCATAGTAATAGACGGAGTGGAAATACAGTTTGGAAGAGAAGTTAATTATCTTGGACTTTCACTTGATAACAATTTAACTTTTTCGAATCACATTGGTAGATTATCCATAAGAATTTCTAGATATATAGGCATTTTAAATAAAATTAATCATGTTGTTCCCGAGAATGTTTTGCTAATGTTTTATAGCTCTTTCATTAATTCTAATATTTCCTATGCAATTGAACTTTGGTATAATACCTCAAATTTCTTAACAAATAGTATTCACACTTTACAAAAAAGAGCAATACGTGCAATAAAAAAAGCACCTCATCGTGAACATACCGCTGGTATGTTCACTCAACTTAAAATTCTGAAATTAGATAATTTGCATAAACTTAAAACTGGTGTATTTTTTTATAAAACTATTAATATTGATGGCTATTTCCCTGAATTGTTAAACTATATTACCACTCACTCAAATGCACATTCTTTTTCTACTAGGAACACCTCAAATATAACGTTGCCTCTTTTCAGTAGATCTAAAACTAAAAATAGTATTTATTACAAAGGATGCAGCATGTGGAATGATATTAGTGAAAATTTGAAATCTAATTCTAGTATCTGTAAATTCAAAAGTTCTTATAAAGTCCATCTGCTTGCTCTCCAGTAGTACTTTTCTTTGTTTTTAATATTATGTATGTTAATTCATTCTTTCAAACTGTATAGGTAGGACCATCATGTGTAACATTTTAATTTTATATAGGTTGCCCTAAAAGCATTAGCTTATCGGGCCTTAATGTTTCTTCTGTATAAATTATTTGCTTTGTCAATTAGTCAGTGTGAGAGAGTAATCCCGGCTCTCTCTCATTCATTGTTGGGAAACATTATGTTTAAATAAATAAATAAATAAATATATACTAAACTAATGTTTACCAAATTCAAGTTAAACAAGTGAATAAATAAGGAGAAATAAATACATAGGCATATAAGACATTGGCAACTGAGAGAGCAGAGCTGTGATTGGGTGGAGTGTGACCCAAATCACAGCTCGCGCATGGATCTGTACTTGGTGAAAACGTGGACAAATTCGTGCGTATTGGTTAATCAAACTGTATTTCTACGTTGCCACACGTCACCAAATTATAATTAATTCCATAATTTACGTGATTTACGCCGATACGTGAATATTTTTTAACTTTTAAATAAAAAAAAAATTTGGTATTTATGTAGAAGCAAAGTCAAGAAAGGCCAGTAAATTTAAAGGAATGTCATGAAAGATACAAAGTAATTTAAAGGAATGTGCCAAGAAAACACACGTCAAACTCATTAAGGTTTAGATAACAGAAGCTAAAAATTCGTATTTGCCAAATTGGTCCGCTGGTAAAACAAAAAATACAAAATTGGAAAACGCATATCTTGTTTTCTTCAATTGTAGGTTAGGAGTATGAATTTTCAAGATATGAGATGCAACTGCGATATTTAATTGGTGAAAAACTTGTCAATCAATTTTTGGGTCGATTATGGGTTGAGGATCCTAAATGTAGAAATATATATAATTATGAAATGACGTAAAATGAAGTAAATATACGAAATTTGTGAATCTCTACCTGTATCGCCATGGAACTCATCATATGGTCCGTATTCCACAAAGTTTGTAAAATAATCATCTTCTTTGACAAATTCAGGTTGTTCAAATTCTTTTGTTGGTGATGATGTCAATGCATCATCAAAATGTCCTTCAACAAATTGAAATTTAACGGTATCATCAATCCTGTTGCCGGAATCATCAGCTTCTATAGATGAGGAGTGTTCATCTTCCGATTCGTAGTTTTCTAGAACATTCCATTGGCGATTGATTTCATCATCAGAATCACCATTTGGAATTTCACAAATTTCCTCATCACATAATTCAAAATCTGTAGCAGTTACGTCTTTAAAGTCAGAATCATCCAACACTGACCAGCTTTCTTCTGATGCATTGTCTTGATTTTGATCACCTGAAATCAATAACGTTCATTAAATTATTTTATTACAATTTATAAACAAGTTAAATAAAGATTTCAAGAATAGATTCGTATTAAAACATTCAGGACCATTAGATACAATTTCTTTATAAATATATCTGCAATAGAACATATAAAGAAATCGCAAAAAGAATAAGCAAATGGTGAAAATCCAGTAACTCCATTAATAATTACTATATTGTTGTCTAAGTCAGTTTGTATTTGAAGGCAGTATCTTTATATTCAGTTTGACATTCTTCGGGACTAGGATGACATTCTAGGAATTGTCTATAAATAAAAACTTACCATCAATTGAAACGTCACTCCAGTTCAATAGATCGAAATCTTCATCATTCATCTTCACAGACGACCTCTTTTGTTTTGCAACTACTAAGTCACTTATTTCAAAAATAGCAAATCTACTAACTAGATGTACCACTAAAATCTTTAATTCACAAGTAGCTTTTGCGTTCCCTACAACTAACGCTATCTCGCACTGACTGTTTAGCTTCTAGCTGCAAGGAGTAGTATTATATACCACCGGTACTTACGATGCATGGTGCAATGCTATCATGTAGGTACAAGATGTTACTCATCGGGCGTTGACCGAGGAATATCTTTGGTGCTTTTGTGTAATCTAATTATCTTTTATTTGTTGAATACCTGTAATGATGAAATAAGAAAGATGATAATTAAATACGAAACTCTTACTAAATGAGAAAACTTTTTTCGTATATTATAGAATGTTCTGAACGATTTTGGGTATAGCAACATCCGACTTTTCATCATATTGATTACTATCATGTAAAATTAAATAGTTGCTTATTGAAAGGATATTAGTTTTATACACTATTTTATATGAATTAATATTCTAAACAGGATTTTTTTCTATTTTATAATAGTATTAAAATTATAATTAGTAAGTTCTATCGGTATCCATGATACCTGCAGTCATCATTGATACCAATTAAAATATAGAGATAAAATGTTCAAGAATAAATCTCTTAATTTTTTATCAGATTGAAATTATGGAACCGATCGTTACCTCGGAATTTATGATATCATAACTATGAACCATCGATATTAAAGTATTTAATAGAATATTCATAACTTAAAGATTAAAAACTTATGCTAGGATTTTTGTTGTAGTTTAAAAAGACAATATTTTTTCCATTAATTGGAAATATGAAACAATATAAGTTAAAAAAAAACAATATATATTAAATTTTTATCTAGTTTAATCAATTCATTCATTATGCTTCACAATCAAGCATACTACCGGCCACCTCCATATGACCTTAACACCTCCATAGTGTCTTAGCTCCACCTCCGTAGTAGCTAAGCTCCACCTCCGTAGTAGCTAAGCTCCACCTCCGTACCTACAATTCCATTTCCACAAACGCGAATATCTTAAATATATGTTAGGATAATATTGATTAATTTTTGATTAATTTTTAACATTATTCTCACACATGTAATTGTATAACTATCATTTCTAAACTTAATGGGAGTAATTAAATCTACACATTTAAAACATTGAACACTAACGTTTTATCTTATATAGTTAATAATGTTCTTTTGAATATATTGTAGATAGGTATTTTAACTTAAACCCTACTACAGTTTTAAATAGAAAATAATAATACATCTTATTTAGATTGATATAATAAATATGCACGGTTCCATTTACTTCAAAATATTAATGTGTTTAATTATATCTATATAAATTGCAATGACTTACACTCAATTATATTAGATTTAGAAGTTTCATACGCAATCGTTCACTTTTGCTCTAGAATACTCTGGTAATAATATATTATAACTCGAATTTCTGATTATTTTTTTTACTGCCATGGTGCAACATCTGAATGTTGGACACAGGATGCTGTAACAAACCTAACCAACTTTTCTTCCTCCAATTCATACTTACTAAATAATCCTTTAGAGTTTAGGGCGAGTTTTGAGTTATTGGTCGGTTTCACATCTTCGGTCATATAAGAAAATATGATTTAATAATAATTAAAGTAAAGGTGTCATGAATAGCCAAAAAAATTAAATAGTAATTATTGTAGCGTTTTTCCTTATATGACTGCAGATGTAGAATCGACCGATAATTGGATAGACCGAAAATTAATTGATTGAATATGTTTATAAATTTTCGCATGCATATGATATGCTATTACTGCTTATAGTATCACAATTTTTATTTACTACTAAAATAATGAATATAATTAGTATTTAGAATAGTTTAATATATTCCAAATGACATGACTTTCATTTATTTTATATTATAATTGTGTATGTCTCAAAAATTAACATTTAAATTTTTAGTATTCTTTGAAGTTTGAAATAAAATTTTAAAAAGCTGTAGCAATTTTTTTATATTACTTGATAATTAATACTTGGTAAATACTGTATCTCTCACGTTGGTATTCGAAATAATTGTTGATTTTATAAAATACAAAACAGTGTTCAACCCATGACGTGTTCTATCAGTTCTTCTCAGCTTTATAGCAGTTAGAAAATACGGTACTGAGTGTGTGAATGTGTGTGTGAATGTGTCCCTTTAATTTAAATAAAGACACATTTTTTCACGGATACTGAAAGCACTCAGAGGACACGTCATGAATAGAACATTGGTGTGTGTGAAGAAGCCTTAAATCCCGAGTAGGGACGGTCCTCATCGTGGATACAAATTTAAAATTTTACTTGCCAACTATATAGCTAGTCAATTATTAGGGTAATGAGATGTCCCACCTCAATCTTCTATGACCCTACCATAATTTCATCTCTGTACTGACAAGGTGTGACGTAACAGCTGACTGTGTTCATAGTAACGCTTTCCAATCGATGTTACATTGCCGTACCTTTGTGTCACCATGTGAGGTACGTAGCAGTGCTAGTTCATACTTAGCTCTTACAGGTCATCGGTCAGTTCGTCTGCTGCTAGGACAATTCGTCACCGGACAATTCGTCGCCGATTGAAAATAAAAGAGAGGCAATTTATAATAGAATAAAAACTATTTGAGAATCACAAATAAAACTAATGAATATGAAATTTTATTATTTATTATAATTTTATTTTTTCTGAGCTGGTCATGATTGGAATATTAAAAGAAATATTTTAAATACTAGTGTGCGACAGGGTGATAAAACAACATACCAACTAATATTGGTATATTAAAACCAATTAAATAATACAATTCATGTATAAGATCCCTGAAACAAGAATGAATTAAAACCGTTCACTTTGTTGGCAGAACAGGAAGTTCATTCATTATTGCCTTGTCAATTTAAAAAAAAAATTGAAAACTCTAGTAGTCAACAATATTTCAGAGTTGAGAAAAAAAATTTAAAGAAATGTTGTTTAAATTATATATTGTGAGCAATGGTTTTCAAAAAAACATTTTATAATTTGCATCGTAGTTGCTGATCACAGTTAAGATATGTTTATATCAATATGTTGAAATTTATTAGCTATAGATAGTTAAATTTAGCATCAGCTCTAGATTTTCTTCTCTTTTTAAGCATAAATGGAAACCCATATATTTGAATGAACTTTACTTAGCGAACCATTAAATGACGAGTGACATGATTGTGTACTGACTGTCCTTTACAATAAAAATATAATCATAATAAGATATACAATTATATCTCAACGTTAATTTAATTTGTAATTATCAAAATTGAAATGTCATTATACCAACCAATAATTTTGTTGAATAAAAATTAACTCCCTTTAAATGATTGCATTTTTACCAATTAGTATTATATTATAAATTATATCTCTTTTATTTTCAATCGGCGACGAATTATCCGGACACAGTTCGTCTTGACCACCACCCACCAAATTGGTCATATTTTGGTCACTTTTCAGTGACCAAAGGAAAAAAGATTTTCAGTGCTCGGTGATGGGTCAAAAATTCCGATTTTCACGGATATTTGTATTTAATAAATATACTAGCTAGAGTAAATACTTTCCCGTGAAAAATAATGGTTGATTCAATAGTAAGTTATTTCCCGTTATTAGGTTACTTTTAGTGATCACCTCGAAGTGGATAGGGACAAATGTCAAACACTTAAAATATTATTTCCTGAAATAGCTAATATGTTTGTAATTAACTTGACGTTCTTTTTCAGTGATTGTCCAATTACTTTCTATTTACAGGCAATAAGGCCTACGTTTGAAATTTCAACCATCAATTATATTTAGTAATAATGGCCAATTCTCTCTCAAACTGTAGCATTGATGAAAAAATCAACTCCATGGTTAACTCAGATGAAGATTTTGAGTGTGTGGAGGCCGAAGATTTGAAGTTGATAGAACACAATGAAAAACAAAATTTGAAAGATGTGAAAACGGAGAAAAATGCTTCAAAAAATGATTTCTTGCAAGGTAGCTGTAACTACTTAATAATTTTGCAATTTCGTTTCTTTTAGTTTATATAAATGATTAGCATGTCAACTTCAATAACTGAAATTAAATTTGAAACTACGGGTCAGGAAAATGGTCTAAAGAATATCTATAGTTACTGCACTGCTTTTAATTGAAAAAATATCAATATTTAAATTCAAAAAGATTCAGAGTAATTCTGTAATTTTGTCCTATCTGCTTCAAATAACAATTAGAGTAAGATATATATTAATGAGCTACAATTATTGAAGAATAACCTGCCATTGAAATTGAGTTGAAATTTTTATTGACGAAATTCATTCTCTCATTTTTCTGTATCATGCAGGGTGATCCAAAAAGATTTATCAATGGATAAAATTGAGTTTGAATCATTTATAGATGTATATTCAGGACAATGTAACAAATCAGATCTCCGTATTTCCGCCTGTTGTTTTAACCTTTCTTTAACATTAGTTGTGGCTGGCAAAACTCAAATATTGAGTCTTTTCTTGAATGAATCTACCTGAGTCAATCTGACTATGAAATAAGAGTCAATATGACTCTTGTTTTTGTGCATACTGTTAGGAGGAGTCAAATTGACTCACATTTATGAGACGGTTTGGGACACAGTGTAAACTAAAATTTTGAGTCAATTTGACTCGTACTTTTTTCGGTGTGTCCAACCATGATATTTGATACCGATTAGTGGTAGGTGACTTTGTTCAAGGAGCCATTTTCCTTTTTGACTGCTTCTTCATGTCCCTTGTATTTGAAGATGATCCCCTTCCAATCAAATTTTTTATTACTTTAATCAACTAGGCTAATGTTTCTTATCATTTTTCTGCAAACTGCATCAAATTTGATAGCCAGCTTTTAATTGTATATGCTTTAAAGGATTTTTATAATCAAAACTCTACAATACCTATTCTACTTCCGACTTACTAATTTTCAGTCTGAAGAAAAAGGATGTACATCATTTGTTTTGATTGTCAACTAGATATTAGGTATAATAAATTCATTTAATATTCGTATAGAAATATATAATTGGATAAACTTATTATAGAAACGTTTATATACTTTAAAGGAAGGTCGAAAACGAATTGTTTGTTTATAAAATCAAAATTTTAAATCAAAACAAAGAGTGTACAATCTTTTTCAGCGTCAGGTTAGTGATTCGCACAATTGTTGCACACAGATTAAAAAATTTAAAAGACAATAATAAAATATATACTAAACCAAATTTTATGAAGTTTACAGAATAATGATCGTAGACCTTAGTTCTATAATATTATGTAACTATATTACATGCACTCGGTAAGGCGCATACCTCCGCCGCCACTTTGACCCATTCTCTAGCAAAATTTTATAAACTGGTAACTGGATAATGACCAATCGTTCCACCAAGTTTCATGCAATTTGGTTGAATACTGTTTGAGTTATTTCAGTTATAAATGACCTTGACCTTTAACCAAATGACTCCTGGATATTAACCAATCGTTTCATCAAAATTCCAGGCCATTCGCTTGACTATACTGCTTCCAAAATTTACCTAAATAGTTCCTGTATAGTGACCAATCGTCCCACCAAATTTCAGGCCATTGGGTTGAATACTTTTTGAGTTATGCGAATAACAAGATGATAATCAATTAATGCCTGGTAAAATTAAACCTCTCGCAAATTTACGAAGGTAATAAACTCATTTTTTCCCTGAGCCTGGAGAGGACCTTCAAGGACATTTTGACGTCAGCGACATGAACTTTGGTTCGACAGCAGATCTATGTTAAGCCCCCGATTAATTCATAGTTCTTTTTATTAAAAGAAGACTGGACATTCATCGACGATGAGGTGGCTGTACCAGATGCTACGGAGTCTGTGGAACTCTCTGCCGATAATTCATTGTATGAAGATACTATAGACAATCTTGCAGGAAAGATGGATTGGAAAAGAGCGCTGTTAAACCAACTGTCAGAGAGACATGAAGAAGTCAGGCTTGAAAAAAAGCCTCGATCTGAATACATATCTGGTGAGTCTTGTAATTTGAATACCTACTTAACGGAAGAGAATTTCTTGTTGATGATATTGAATAAATATGTCTCTCTATGATGCTACAAGTAAAGTTGTTAAATTTTATTATTGGAAGAATACCTTAAGGCTTTAAGTTAAAAATACAATTTTTTCGAGCTGCATAAGGTTTGCAAATACTTTCGTTGAACTTCTATCGATAGGTATTCCTAAATAATACTTTATTGATCACTCTGATTAAAACCTAATGTATTTTTATTTTACTAATAATTGTACTATGATCTAAATCATCCTATATTTTGTTAAATGGGTCAAGAACCAAACAAAATTTTCGAAATTTCTGATCATTCTATGTTAACAATACGACCAACGCAACATTAGCGGCCCTAGTCGTTCAACTCCAAATATATTTATATATATTTCAACAGGTTTCTCAAAGGCAGCGCCAAACTATGATAGAAGGTACAAAGTACCAAAGAATTTTACTTCAGTAACTGACAGTGAGGATCTTCCAGTGGATGAAGACTTTGCCTTCTACCCTACAGTGAGGCTCATTCTATAATAGCGACTAAAACGCCGAGTTTTCACCACCCGGTTTACGTTTCTTAAAGGTCCTCTCCACTCTAAATTAAAAAAAATTGTAATTGCATTAAATATGTAGAACTAAGATTATATAACATATAACCGTAAGCAGAATTAAATCGATCAATTATTCTGTTCACAATTAATTTTATAAGAAATTTTCACCTTTCGGTTTTTTTCATTCTGAGATTCATAAGAAGATAAAGGCCCCATAATTTAGTAGGTATGTTCGTTCGTATATTCATAGTACATACCTATAACAGTTCTCTAGATAGGAAAAATGTTATGATATATGAAAACTATTGGTAAGAAATACTGAATTAGGTACTTGGATTCGTTATTTGGATCCATAATCTTGGAATTAGCTCTGTTATTGTTTTGAATTTGTCGGATCTAGTTAGCATGTTTGCCCAAAGCGCATGGGGGCATTTTCTTTGCTTGAAATTCAGAGGTGTAGTAGGAAGAACGGAAACAAATCTTAAATTACATATTATAATAAAACTATAGCACCAAATTTGAAATGGTTTGCAGTTTTATAATCAGTAACCTTAGTTCTAATGAATAGAGAAATAAAAAAAATAGAGTGGAGGGGACCTTTAAAGATTCGATCTATACTAGCGAATAAAACTAGGCGTTCTATTCGCTAGTATAGAATGGTCCTAAGAAACAACTTGAAAGATAATGATCTAAAGGAGTGTTTCTTAAAAGTTGCAGTAAATCTTTGGTCAAACTTTTTTCTCTAATGTTGATAAATCGATAAAGGGACCTTAGTAATGGAATAAGATATTGTTATTTTATTTTAAATTTTAATTTAATTATTCACAAATGCAGCGCCATCTACTGACGTAATCTTGAACTAAAAACAAATTCACGCGCGAAACGCCATACGATCCCTATAGGTACTTAGTTTTTCATACGATCTACCTCAAGTTGTTGCATTAAAAGTGGCTAAAATGAGAACTGCTAATAGTAGACTATTATCAATAGTTGACTCTGCTAATAGTTAAATATATTGCATCTCATTTTACCACCTGATCAGAAATGTAAACAAAACAATTCGTAGCGCCCAGTCTGCAGTCTTGCAGATGCGGTGAACGCTGGACTTAAAACCAAATTATTATGTATATATTTTACGGGTGTTAGTTATATATAAGTCGAATGAACTCTCGTGTGTATACAACTAATTACTTACAACATTTTCACTATAAATTTTTTTATAAAGTTTACTGCCATTTCAAGCTTTCATTAGACTCTTCAGACGTTACCCTATTAAGTAATTTCATTATGAAATAATACAAACTACAGTTACTATACATAATAAATAATAATAAGTACCTATATACTTCAATAAAATAAGAACTGAAAATATTGCAGGAAAGTAAGTAGAGCAACCAGATAATAGAAAATATTCAAAAATATACAATTACAACAGTTAATTTAAGAAATACTTGTCTACGTGAATCTTTACAATTCACTATGGCACTTTTAGAAACTTCATCTCTGAATCTTAATTAATTTCTGGATTCCTGAAATTTTACTAGTTTTATGAATATCTAATTAACTTGGTAGTTTCGATATTTGAAGCTAGTTTTGTATAGAAATTTTCATCCATGAACTGTGTTTTTTATAATAGATACATATAAACTGTAAATCAAGCGATAGAAATTTACAAGAGAAATAATAAAACAACTATAAATATTACTTTCATTTCCAGAAAACACACACGAAGAAATTTATGAAGAGACCATCCATCAAACGTAGGTGTTAGTAAACCTAAGGCCATATCGCTGTTGTCAAAAGGAAAGATATTACAAGAGACTTTGACGAAGCAGTAGTAAAGGAATGTGGACATATCAACAAAGTCACCTACCACCAGTCGGTGACACTGCTCATAAATGCAGAAAAGCTACACACAAATTCGCCTACCATATAGTCTGGGACAATGCTCTTGGATGAAGAATAGCTACTCTGTGGACACAGTCGCTTATCGAGGAACTATAGTTATAGATCACATAGAAATAATGTGAACTAGGGTAAGTTCTGAATTATCGGACGGAATTATATGATCACATAAGAGAAATGTCCGGTAACTCTGAACTTGCCCTGCTAAAAAATATAGAATAAATTTAAATAATCTGACAGAAAAATTCTCCTGATTTTTTTTTCATAACTAATTTGATTTTGAAAATATGTTCTTTAATACTATTAATTAGTGTGATATTTCCCAATAAAATACTAATTAAATTCAATAGCATTATATAATATACTTATAATATATTTGTGATAATAATGTTATTGAGTAGCAATCTCCTATACCTAGAGTGTGATATTTGATAGGGGATAATACAGGTGAGGAATTTAAACTTAGTGCAAATCAAATTAAGATTTCATTTCTATTTTATAGCTTTATATAATGAAGTAATAATATTAATTTGAGCCTGTAACAAAGTATTAGTACTTAACTAGAGTTCAAACACAATATTAATGAAACATTGACACATTTTTTTATTGGACGATATAAGAAAATGTCCAGTAGAATATAAGCTCAGAGATGAACAAGCCTATGAGCTTATTACAAAATAAGTGATGAGTACAAGCCCATATGTAGGTATGTAATACATTTCGGGCAATTCTTCTTCATTGTAAGATTGTGTCCAATCTCAAGAGTTTTCGTTACACATATTTTTAAGCGCTAGATTTTAATTGCATGCTTATTTGTTAGGATTGAACAGTTTTATTATATTTTATAACTCGCATTCTTCACTATTTCAATTCAACATTTTTATTGTATGTTTCTTTAAAAATGTTAATGGATTTTTTTTATGTTTCCAAACTTCTGTTAAATAAAACTAGGTTTTTGTTTTATAACTTTGTGGTAACGACCGATACAACTTTTAACATATTTTCGTGTCATTGTTATTTAAGTAAGGTGACCGTAAAACCTTTTTTGCTATTAAAATTTTTAATTTGAGTTTTGTTTTTATTCTAACTTTCTGAACAACTTTCATCTAAGACATTTTTCGAGATTTTCCAAAAAAAAGAGGAGTAGGAACCTTTTCAAATCGCTATTTTTCTCATTTTTTAGATAGAGGCAATTCGATTGCACCATCACGTTCAGAAACTTTCAATCTACTAGCAGATGGAACAGTATTGTCGATTATTTTTATAAACTAAAATTGAAAAAAATGAAAAAATGAGTGATAATTTGAAAAAAAGAAAAAAAATTGTTAAAGTGGTCGAAAGTAAAATAGAAACGTTTCACAATTTTATAGAAAACTGTTTTCCGAACAAATAATAACTAATAACATAACAGTTCAAGAAAATGAATCAAATGGTAATATTGAAAATGAACTAGATACCAACAACTTAACACTTAATATATCAAATGTGTCTAATTCTGGTGAAGACTCTATCTCTGAACAAAATGTAGATACAGTCACTGTCGTGGTTGAGGATGAAGAATATACCATTATGTGCCCACCCATCGAATTGGAAGACAGTCCTGTAATGGGTGACAATCTATTTGAGCTCCATGACGATGACATTACTATTTTATCACCTGAGAATAATCCCGTTACTGAAGAATGTGAAGATGTTGTAATTTCCACCGCAAGAGGTATCACTGAATCATGCGTCATTCCACTCGATATAAATGAAACTCCTGAAATTTCAAGACACAAATAATAATCCACCTTCTACTTCCAAGACTAAATTACCCAAATCTTTTGCTAACCACGTGTTTTGGACTGGACCTATAATTAACAAGAAATACAAAAATCCAACAGAACCCTTTCCATCGTGTATAAGCTCCTCTAAATATAGAGCTTATCTAGAAGAGAAGGCTGCAAAGTAGAGAGCTAAAGGAGGTGACTGGATCTGTGCTTATTGCTCTGGAAAATTTTCCATTGATAAACGAGCTAAAACAAATATTAAGTGGATAAATTGTGATCAATGTAATCGCAAAATGCATGTTTCATGTGTTCCAAGAAATTTCTTGTTAACATCAGGCTACGATTCATCAAACGATGAAGATTTCAACTTTATTTGCAACATGCATGAGGACACAATTTAATTTAGCACCTGTATATATTATTTATTGTTTTCCATTTAATCATGTTTATTTTAATATTTATTGAAGTTAAGATGTTATATGTTTATCTTTTTATTTACGGTGAATTACCTAATGCAATTTTTGATTGCTTATTATTGAAAGACTCATCGGTATAAGCTTCAAAACAAATTCATCGTGTAGTGTGATAAAAATAATACCATATTACCATAAATAATCTGTTATTTTGATTGTCAAATTTTGGTATATCTTTTGATTATTATCGATGGAAATTTTCATTAGGAAATAGTTATTACTTATATCAGGAAACTAATTATTGATTATTTAGTGATTTTTTTTATGTTGGTATCTTTCATTTAATTGTAGGTATAGATGTTTTTCATTGTAAATATTGGTAGTAATTTATTTCCATAAATAGACCAGACAAAAATAATATTGTTTAAATCTTATTGTCGGGAACATTCTTAATCAATATCTATTTATTTTATTCGTTATTAGAGAACTATTTATTTGACAATATAAGTTTCGATGTACTTTACATATAAATATCAAGTATAACTATTTATTATGACATTTAAATATGAGAGTTTCTTTAACCAAATATTTAATTATATTCCTTTAATTATTCTGAATTGATTTGGGAACCCAATTAAAAGAGTAACCTTAAAAATTATTAAATTTAAAGGTCCTCTCCAGGCTCCGGAAAAAAAGAGTTTATTACATAATATTATAGAACTAAGGTCTACGATCATTATTCCGCAAACCGCATACAATTCGGTTCAGTATATATATATTCAGTATATTTGCTTTTAAATTTAATCTGTGAGCAACAATCAAGCGAATCTCCAACCTGGCGCTGAGAAAGAAGATTGTACACTCTTTGTTTTGATTTCAAATTTAGATTTTTAAACAAACAATGCGTCTTTGGTCTTCTTTTAAGATATTAATTGTTTCTAAAAGTATAAAAACGTTTCTAAAATAAGTTTATCGAAATTTAAACATATAAACGAATAGTAAATAGATTTATTAAACCAAATACCTAGTTGACAATCAAAACAAATGGTGTACATTCTTCTTCTTCAGACTGAAAATTAGAAAGTCGGAAGTAAAGTAGGTTTTGTAGAGTTTGGATACTAAAAATCTTTAAAAGCATATAAAATAAATATATGCAATCAAATTTTATGGGGTTTGCAGTAAAATGATAGAAAAACATTAGCCTGGTTGATCTACTAAGCAATAAAAAAATTTGCTTGGAGGGGATCTTTAAAGGAAATATATACATTAGCTTATGCAGTACATATTATTTATTAATCGCCCTGCTATTGTTTCAATAATCGCACGGAGACGATTATTGAAACCTAAGAAAGACGATTAATAAATAAGTAATGGACGATCATTAAAATTTTGTAGGTCGATTATTAAAAATAGTGGACGATTATTGATGAATATCACATCATCTTATATTTCAAGAAGTATTTAAAATTTCTTTTTCTTCGTAGTCGTCTCGTATATGGTTAGCAATACTGATAGGAATGGAATTTTTCATATTTATGAACAAATTTCTGTTGGATGTTCTAAATACTGAGGGTGACTGCTTGAGTGGACGATTAGTAGCACACTTCCCCTAGCAACTTTTCGTTTTTCTCTTTCTGTAAAACGCTCGGAGAAATAACAAATTGAAGTCTGAAAATGCAACTTTTCATGAGAGGCAATTTTCCGATATTCTTTAATTTTATGTTAAAAAAAAACACTTGTAGGTTGTTTTGAGTTACAATATTCTAACACGTTAACCGAAAGACTATAGGGCGCCATTTTATGCTAAACCAAAATAGAATTCGATTATTTAGATAGAAAATTTCGATTTGTAACTGATGTTAGGGGAGGGGAGTTAAAGTAATTAATTTGAACAATATTAAATCTATATACAGTTCATATTCTATAATAACTGAACCATATCATTACAGTATTACTAGAATTAAAGTTAATAACAACAATATTAGAAAGAATAAGAAAAATAGACCTGGCGATAAATTTTTCGTTTGGCAAATTGCTATGCCGATAAATTTTCTTGCAAACAATTACTGTCAACCAAGTTTCATTCGAAAATTGTCACCATGCAAGTTTCCTGTGAAACAATTACATTCAAATTCAGTAAATTGCTATCGATCAATTTTCTGAATCCCGGTATATAAAATCTGCGCAATTTATCCTGTTGTGCAATATCGAAAGTGTGTTGCGCGATTTTTAACCCTAGAGCGACCAACCTCAATCTTCTGGGGTACGGTCAAGAGCCCCCCCGGTCATGAGCCCTCCCGGTCACGAGCCTCCCCCCCCCGGTCATGAGCCCCCCTAGGTCATAAGCCCCCCCGGTCACGAGCCCCCCCTCCCTGTTTTTTTAATCATTATTTACCTAGTTAAACAAATGAAGAACTACTTAGATAGAAATAACTGAGAGTTGCTAATGTAGTTTGTTGTATCCGCTAGTTTGTTGTACTGCACACTTCATGATTGTTTAATGACCTGGCAGGGGGTATATATACATATATTTTATGTCTAATCAGTAATGAACTACAAAAGTGTCAATAAGGCTTAAATAATATAGGTAAATAAGGATTTAAAAACAGGGGGGCTCGTGACCGGGGTGGCTCATGACCGGGGGGGGGGGGGCTTATGACCTACACCCAATCTTCTATGACCCTACCATAATTTCATCTCTGTACTGTCAAGATGTGACGTAACAGCTGACTGTGTTTATAGTAACGCTTTTCAATCGATGTTACATTGCCTTACCTTTGTGTCACCATGTGAGGTACGTAGCAGTGCTTGCTCAAACTTAGCTCTTACAGGTCATCGGTCAGTTCGTCTTGACCAACACCCGCTAAATCGATCATATTTTGGTCACTTAAGCAAGGAAAAAGATTTTCAGTGCACGGTGAGAAGTTAATTTAATTTCTGATTGGTTAATCGGTATCCGGTGGATTTTCCGAAAACGAATTTGCCGAAACCAAATTCTCTGAAAACTCATTCTCTGAACTCTAATTCGTCGAACCGGATTCTCCGAATACGAATTTGCCGAAACCCAAATTTGTTGAAAACCGATTCGCCGAAGTGAAGATTTGCCGAAAGTAAAATTTACCGAAATACTTATTTAATATTAAAGTAAAAAATATACAAAAAGTTACAGAAAAGAAACACAATCATAATCCTAAGTTACACTAAAATTGATCATTTAATTATACTATCTCTAACTGTTAATCTTTGTACAACTAATGATCCTTTATCTTTGTTCTTATTTTAAAGATGTTCAAGCTTCATTCAGTCAGTATCAGTCAGTCAGTTTTGGTAGCATGTTATATTTCATTCATTTGAGAGTTTGGCTTGTTTTTAGATTGTTTGTTACTACAACGTGTTTATTCATTTTTTTGTGAATAATCCATATATAGTGCTTTGTTTTAATGCAGGAATGATATGTCATAGAGAGTTAAATAAACTAATGTTTGATTACTTAACTAAAATTATTTGTGTAAATACGCCATATAAAGCACGCACGGGATTCTTATTTCGGATTCAGTTGTTAATAGTATTCCATACAGAAGGTGTGTTGTGGCTGACATATTAATATTTATTCCATTTATTGCGTTTTGAATATAAAATTGTTAGTAATGAATAACCTAATTATTAGTTATGTTTATATCTTCCCAATAAACCTCTGGCTTCAACGATAGTGTCACTTGCATCAATAAATTTGTTTCAGTTAAAAACATTGATTTCTATCAACCTTTTATTTGTAATGCCAATTAGCGGAACACAAATTAATATAGCAATAGCAATGTCATATTCATTTAAGATATATGTTTTTTTTATGCATAAGATAATGATGAGAACAGCACAGTTCCACAGAATATTCTCTTAAATACATTAAATTTGATTTTCGTCAAATTCGTTATTCGGAAAATTTGTCCTTCGTCAAATCCGTATTTCGTAAAATTGGTTTTCGGCAAATTTTGGGTTCGGCAAACACGTATTCGGAAAATCCGTTTCAGCAAATTCGTTTTCGGAAAAGTAGCCTAGACCCGGGCAATCTGTGCCAATATTTTCCTTTTACTTTTATTTTGATTTATATGACCTTGGCAGATATTTGTATTGCCTATTCGAATTGATATATTTATCAGCAAAGACTGGTATTTTTTTTAGATAAAATATATATAAAAATGAAAACAGAAGAATTAAATTATTACTAGTGCATATTATCATGGTTATATTATATACCCACTTCCATTATTTTAAGTTAATTAATATTTATAATTTCATCAAACCGTCTGTATGTATAATTTGACGTTCTTGTTCTCGGTAGGTATTTATTCCATTATTTCATATTTAAAGGCAATAAAACTAGCGTTTCAGTTCTGTCCATCTTTATATCTAGTAACAATGGCCACTTCTTTGTCAAAGTGGGGCATAGATGACGAAATGAACTCCAGAAATATCTCGGACGAAGAATTCGAGTTTGTAGAGGCCGAAGAATTGAAGCTGGATGAGAGCAAAGAGGAAATAAATTTGAAAGATGAGGAAACTGAGAAAGAAGACGCTTCGAAAAATGACTTCTTTCAAGGTAGCTATAACCTATAACTACTTAATAATTTTGCAGTTTGCAACCTATTATACTCTATATATTTCTGAGTTTTAACTGTAATAACTGCAATTAAATTTGAAGAAACGGGTCAGGATCACAGTCTAATGATTAATGAATATATTTAACTACTCCGATGTAAATATTTAAAATAGATTCAATAATTTAATTTAGTCGATACAGAATTTGTCTGTGATTTTATCCTGTCTGTTTCCAAAAACAATTATATTAAATTGAATATTAACGAGTTTAAAAGAAGAACCTGCCTATAAAAATGATAGTTATTGTATCATAAAGGATGAAAATAAGAGAATGACCTGACGAAATAATTTAGGGGTAGAAGATTCGGCCTTTGATTCCGAAGACGTTAAAGCCCAAATTAATTCATAGTTCTTTTTTCCAAAGAAGAATGGACGTTCATCGACGATGAGTTCAATGTGCCAGATGCAATGGACTCCATAGAACTTTCTACCGATTTCTCACTGTACGAAGATGCTGTAGAAAATTTCGCAGAAGAGATGAGCTGGAAAAAAGATCTCAAAGACCAACAGTTGTCTTGGAGGCGCGAAGAGGTCAGGCTTGAAAAAGAGCCTCGATCAGAATACTTCTCTGGTGAGTCTTGAAATCTAAATACCATGTTAACGGAAGAGAATTTATAACTTATATTGAAAAAAAGGTCTATCTATGATATTACAAGTAGAGTTGTTAAAATTCATTAATAGAACAGTAGGCAATGGTCTTAAAATAAAAAAGTATAAATTGTAGAGTATTGGATTTCTTGGTGAAATTCTTTAGATAGGTATGAGGTAATATAGACCCAATGAGGTTATTTCAACAAATAAGATTGAGACCTTCTTCGCAATAATGACAAATTGTTACATGACGATTCTTAAATGAAAATAGGGATTGAATTTGGTAAATGTTATTACCAATCAAAGAAAATCATTGAATAGATAGGTAAATGAATTACGTGAAAATATAGGATAGTTACTGCTCTTCTTAATCTCTATAGAACTTTCGAATCAAAGAAAATGTATAGGAAAAGGGTAACAAAATAGAAATACTGAAAATCTGAAAAGCAATACATTAAGAGATGATTGCAAATTGTAATACCACTGAATATACCTAATGCATGACTAGATACTTGGTAGATCAAACCATATAATACAAATAGGTAGTTGTAAGAGCTGCATGGTCCGTAGAACGGATATTATCTTAAAGATTGTCCACTGTATGAGCTTTACCTGTGTGCAAAATGAACAAAGCTTCCAGAACTTTCTACAATGAACAAAAATTACTTAAAATTAATACAGAAAATCTTCAAAAATAACTACATGTAAATATCGATACAGGTGCATGGTATACCTTGAATAATTAATTATTATTATTTGCTCCGATTAGAACAGAACGTTTTTTCTCCAATAATTATACACTGAAAGTGTAATTTTTGTTACTAATAAACAGAACTTCGTAGTATTCGTACTATCACAGTACTCGGAAAGTGGGTATAAACATATAGATCCTGATTCCTAAACCAATCTTATCTTTAAATTTCTGTTCGACTTATAAGTCCTACTTTCCGAAAACTGAAATTTTCCTTTCCATACAAAATGCATTTGAATTTCTACAGGTTTCTTCAAGCCCGCGCCATACTTTGAAAGATGGGATTACTACGAAGAACCAACGAGTATTGTTTCGATAGCTGATAACAAGATCCTCTCAGTGGTTGATAACTTTGACTTCTACCCACAAGTAAGAAAGAACTTGGAGATGGATATGGTTTGCATGAACTTATGCATTCTTTGAAACTCAAATATTTATCGAAACCTATATATTGATCAATATGGGGGCATATCATGGTTTATAGACGACTATGAACATTGGGGCATATTATGAATTTTGTTAAGTGTATCTATTTTGTCTTCGAATGGTGTTAAGAGCCTTTGTTCAATGTTCATGGATCTACGTATCGGCTACTGTGTATTTTGAGTGTTTGGCATCAATTTCAGTTAATAATTTTCCTTCAATGAACTATCTATTCTTGTTGGTATTCATCTTATAATTGTAAACGCCTAAAAATTGGAGATTTATATAAAAAATAGCTTTAAATATTATTTCTATTTCCAGAAAACGCAGAAGAGAAAATTCTTCACGAAATCATCAACGAAGAGTCGCAAGAGAAACCGCCGTAGACATTACTAATTAATTTAATAACTTACTAAATAACTAAAATAATTGAGTGAGTGATTCAAGGTCTGTTTCTGTGAAACAAAGTCCGTATCGCTGGCGTAAAAAGTGGATCAAATAAAAGGGACTGGAAGAAGCAGTCGGAAAATAAAAGTGACTCCATGAAAAAAGCTGCCTACCTCCAGTTTGTGACAATGCTCATGGATACAGAATAGCTACTTCGTGGATACAATCTTTAATTGAGTAATAGACAGATAGTTATTTGATCACATGTAAACAATGTGAATTAGGATAAGTTTCGAATTATAGTACGGTTTCGCATTTTCAATCAAATACGAAAAAGACTGAGTAGGAATTTTACCTTGCTAAAAAACATATTGAGGATTTTAAAATATCATAAGCTTATCATTAATTTGATTTTATGAAATAAATTCTGTGATAATGTTCATTAGTATACTGTTTGTGACTAGCATACTAATGAATTTCTATAGCATTTATTATAATAGTCTTCAATCTATTGAGAGAATATTGAAAGTGGTAATGATGTTTTTGAGTAAACAATCAAGTACTATCTTTTACATATGTTAAATTTTATAGGATAAAATAAATATGGTTTGTTTTTTCAACCAACTTTAAAAGGGACAGTATAGTCATCTAAAAACTCTATTTATTAGTGCTAAATAGATACGGATCATTTAAATATGAATCCAATCTGTATTCTTAGATATAAAATTGTCATAAATATTTCAGAATATTTTACTGAAATGAAGTGGTTTTACATAAGGATATATTAATATTACAAATGAATGATTATTTTCTAGGGAGTGTACCGTCTCTTTAACCATAGCATGGGTTAGTTACGATTTATAGGACATGTTCACGCTTTTGATCATAAGAAAAAAAATTAATGAGTGAAATTATATATTATATAATTTATATACTTTTTTCTGATATGATTGGGATGTGGTACTGTTCGATAACTCGTAGCTGACCCTAGTTAATTAATTACCTCCTCCTTACTTGATAAGGAGGAAGAGTGGTTAAATAATATGATAGGATATTTTATAATGGGTAAAACGTACGGTAGAATATTTTATAATTGTTTAAAATATAAAAACTTAGCTATCTGAAATAGCTAAAAATAGTCATAAAATTTATGACAATTTATCTCGACTGAAATATGAAAGTGAAACAGTTGTTTGAATAAATTATAAACACAATTATTTAATCAAATTTTTTATTGTAAGAAGATCAATTAAAGAGTAGCAATAATTTCCAAAGCATGGATCTTTTTATCCAGTGTACCGTGTAGTGGCTAGGAAGGATCTTTTCATTCAGTGTACCGTGTAGTGGCTAGGAAGGATCTTTTCATTCAGTGTACCGTGTAGTGGCTAGAAACAATTTCAGTGTACCGTGAACTAAGTACTACACGGTACAATGTAGCGATCCTTTATAGCCACTTCCTGCAATGAATATCTTTCAGCTATCGGCTACCTTCTATTTCTGCACTCCATTTCAATGACTAGTTATTATTGAGGTCCTCTTTATCACTAGATTGCTGTGAGAAAATAGAGTGTGATGTGGTGACGTCATGCCAAGATATTTTCTCTGTACTGAGGTCATGAACGACACTGGCAACATTTTCCACCTGAAAGGGAAAAGTTATTTAAAAAAATCAGCTAGCTATAGCTAGTAAGATTTGATGGAAAATAATCAACGGAATATATAATAAACTGAACACTAAAGGGATTTATAATGAATATTATGCCCAACTGCTTGTTGGATAATTACTTTTTATATAGCGTCAGCAAAAGTCATCATTCCAGTTCTACTTATAGCTATAATTTTTATGATATAGCTATAGCTATTAATTTTAAAATTTGATAACAGATTATTTGAATCTTATAAGTAACAATAAAGTTATTACAGTATAACTCCTCTAAAATTCTAAGAACTCCTCCTCTCACTATATAGAGCTTACTTCACTATATAGCTAGTAGTCATTGTCAAGAGATGCATAGAAAACTGTGACCGCCATTTTATAGAAAATGATACGCATCAAGAACTGAGTCAGTTAGCTATCTCTCAAGACCATTATTGGTCATTGAGGCTGACTTCAGCACTCGAGATAGGAAATTGCTTTAAAATTATGAGGGAATCAATATTCCATAGGAGTTGTACTTTTCCACGAGAATATAAGAAAAAATGGTATAATTATTATTTATTTTAGTTAGTAGTAGTATGAATATATAAGAAAAACCGATATAATTATTACTTATTTTAGTTAGTAGTAGTATAATTATATAAGAAAAACCGATATAATTATTATTTATTTTAGTTAGTAGTAGTATAATTATATAAGAAAAACCGATATAATTATTATTTATTTTAGTTACCAGTAGTATAATTATATCGTTTTTTCTTATAATCTCATGTAAAAAGTAGGAGGAGCTTAGCAAAAGCCAAAAAGTCTGGTGGAAAGACTTAAAAAAAACCCTACGTGTGTACGGCCCTTTATCAACTCACCGGTACTCTAACTTGCACTGTAGAATCCCTCTCCCTCAGTGTCACAGTGTGGGGCTGTGTGACGATGGTGTCAAAGTCTATGGTGACAATGTAAGGAATGGCCATCTCGTCACTGCGAGAGTACCTGCGGCCTATCGAGCCACTGCCCTCATCTACCCTGAAGATGACCTCTAACTCTTCCAACATTGAAGCTGGGGAAGAATGATGCATTATGTAGCTAAGCTAATTTTCGAACTATCGGGACAGTTCCAGGATAAGGATACCTATTGCAAAGTAAAAATTTACAGTTCAACAAGCACTTACCCATATAGCTAATTTTATACAAAGATATTTTTAGGCAAAGGTTTGAGATAAAATTACTCCGTATCCGTGCCAATTAAAATAAAATTCAAGTAGTTAAAAGAATTTGTTATATCTAGGTAGCTACACATTTTCTTACAGCAAAGATTAAAAATGGAAAACCATCCAATAAATTAGAACTTACACCCTATAGCTTAGCTTGTGAATAATCTTTGATATTAGGGTTGATAACTTGATTAGACTTGAAGAATTCAATAGCTATAGTTCAAACTATTTGACATGTTAGAAAAAATTATTAAGCTAGTTACCCCTTCTAAAAAATATCCTAATTAAGGTGATTAAATTTTGCTTCTAATACTCTATTTCATTTTAATTTATAGTGTATTTTGATTAGCTACCTTGAAAAATAATGGATTAAAAATGTAAGTTAACTTACTTATTTTTCTGATGAATGGCGCACTCTGTTCACTGTGACGCAATGACAACGGCGCCACTAGTACTTTAACTGGCGCAATCTTAGGGCGCAAAGAAAAGTAAACCCTTTGTTCATCTTCTTTGCGTGTCTTGAAATTATGTTCCAAAAGAACATAAAATAGTCTTCCTATACCAAAAGAAGGTTCAATAACATGTGGTACCACATTTTCAAAGTACAGTAGTTCACTCGACTCTTTAACTTCCGATATAACAGACTTAGGGATTACTATATCAGTATCTGGTAACTTAAATTCTCCTTTTTTATCCTTTATTAATTCTTTTAAAATATCCTGATTCAAATTTAAGATAATATCTTCTATTTCCTTGGCTTTTCTTTTCTTGAACAATGTCAGTAACATTTTTTTGTTTATGATGGGTTTTAGCATTTGAACTGTTTTAGGTTTCTCCAAAGCTTTTTCCACAGTCATTTTTGTGTCCGTGGCAGAAGAATGGCACTGAAGATCATGCGCACTCCTGTCCGCGCATCCCACGCACTCCAGCCAACCGTAGGATGTGTAGCACTCTGCATCCCAACAATCGGATGCGTAGTGTGCCATTTCGTTGCCGAGGTGCTGTCTGAACCGTATTTTATCCCCGTGGATACCAATACCAGTGAGGTACTGGTGGATGCGGGCAATGTAATACCCGAGTGTCTCATTCGCTATCAGACCCTGTAAATACAAGATTGAGGTAATTATCTACCTAATGACTGGAGTGAAGAAGCAGATGACAAAGAATTTATAATAGCTCTGAGATATAGCTAACTACCCTATGAAGTGCTAAATTTGAATTCAATTAAAGCGCTTTGAATTAAGTGAAACAACAATTAGATTGAAAATTCACATGAATGTATAGCTAAATGAAATATTATTTCAACTCGTCATTATTCAAAATGTATTACCTTACGGTGAATGTAAAAAGTTATTCAAAAGAGTAGCTAAATTAATCCCAGTTACCTTATCCACAGCTTCCCCAACTTTCCATCCATTCATGCGTTGTTCTTTTCTTTGTTGTTCAGCAGAGTAAAGTGTGACGTGGACGTCCCTAATCTTAGTTTGATGGTAAGAAAATAGCTATATCAATAAAAATCTAGAAAGATTGAATTATTATTGATTGATATTTCACACAGTTGATACAGAGCATAGGACGGGGTGGAGAAAAGAATGAATGAAGAAAAAATTCTAGAATACACCCTTGGAGATAGAGATATTTCTCTACAGACACCTGATATTTGAGATCTGTTAAGTAAAATCACTGAGTTAGCTCTACAAGAATAACCTTCGAACAATGACCGAAACAATCACCCTCACTCTTTGCTTACCTGTTCTTAAACTATTTCCATCAGTTCAAAATTGTTCTTACCTGTTAATAGAACAATAATAGGCGGAGAAAAAGAGACCAAGATACAGTTTTTTCGTCCATTGGCTAACGATTTACAAGTATTTGAAAAAGCGGAAACATTTTTGTGGGCCATACTGTATTGTACAAGTTACCTATGTCCCGCCCTCTTATGCTCATCATTTGAGTGCCTACTTTATATCCAAATATAAAATTAAATAATACCTACTTCAGAGAAATTTTTGTGGGCCATACTGTATTGTACAAGTTACCTATGTCCCGCCCTCTTATGCTCATCATTTGTGTGCCTATTTTATATCCAAATATAAAATTATATAATACCTACCTCAGAGAATTTAGGATGAGTTTTATCATTTTGGTAGCAAAAGTGTTCTATTTCAGCCATTGTAAATTCCCTGCCTCGGAGCAGACCTGGCCTGGGATTGACTTCGTTACGGAAGGCTTGGCCAACCTGTGAAAAATAGAGCAGAAACAGTTATTTCGTACAGTCTGTAGCTAATAGCTAAAAAAGAAAAGAGTCTCTGCAAGATGGTAAATTTTCAAATCACAGTTTTCTAGTTTCTTACTATTTTCAAATCTTAAAAAATTGTCATTGAATACCCCAGACCAATTTTAAAACATATTCAAGCGTTACAATTAGTAAAGTTTCTTTTTAGAAACATGAAATCAGTAAACTGTCAAAAATCAATATGGATACATTTTTAAGTCATGTAGCTAGCTATACTACTAGAAACATAAGACAGATAAGTATGTAGGTAGTAGCTAGATTAGGTACTTACCTGAGCCACAGCGAATGGCAGTTTCCGCTGATTGAATTCGTAGAGCTTCATAAAGTTGAGAAAAATACTCTGTGCTGTTTCTGGTCTTAGGAACTCCCTACGACCTGAAAAAACCACTTATTAGCTATTTATTTATTTTTATAGTCTGATGTTCATTGGTAGTGGGTTTAAAGTCTGCTTCAAAATCAAAGATGATATTGCTGGCGTAAAAGGGAAAATAAATACAAAGGACTGGAAGAAGCAGTCAGGATTAGCTAATTCCTGCATTGGCACATTTAGCCGGGATAAGTTGTCTGTAAGAAAGTAGCAAGTTTGATAGGTCGAGTAGAGTTGAAAAGAGATAATCATGTACAAAATATTTACTAGGATAAGATCAGAGTTTTCAAACTGTTCCGCATTATCAATCAATTAAGAAAGATGTAGCTAGCTATATGATCAAAATGTGGAACCGTCTGAAGACTTAGAATTTACCATAGATGTCTGTGAAAATTGAAATTAGCTTCAACAGTTCACTCTCTATTTCGATACACATAGAAAATATGTAGGATGAATAAAATTAATTACGAAGCGAATACTTGACCAATTTCTTTTCTGTAAACTGTGATAGCTACGCTAAATAACCTTGGTTCAACAAATTTAATGTATTTCTAGATAAAATTATATTTTGATACAATATAACAATGTAGCTACTCCCAAACCTGATCATAAGCTATATCCTCTGTTGGTACTAACTTGAGTTAACGGAGAACATGAGATTCGATTCTTCTGGTTCACTCAAAGTGTTCTTAGTGACGGGTGCCTTCATGTCATACCGCCTCATTAATGATTGCAGCTCTGTCTAGGTCAAAATCATAATATAGTCATGATTATGCTGTTAAGATTTAACAGCAATAGCTAGCTAATTATTATTAGTTGTAGCTATTGTGAAATTTATTGAACATTAACTGAAAAATTAGCCACCAGGAACATGTAAAGGTAGGGGAAGTTCTGGCTTATCAGATAATTTCATATTTTCAGATATAGCTAGCTAGCTATAAGAAAAACTATGGTTAGCTATCTATTATTTAACACTCTATCTCGTTATTTTAATTGGTTGCTATCTATGATACCTGTAGGTATAATGAATACTACCAATTAAAATAAGTTAAATTAGCCAGCTAGCTATAGTTTCTCTTATAGCTAGGTAGCTATGTCCAAAATATCCAATAAATCGAAACATACCAAAGTTAGCTAGCTACGTAATTTGACAATAAAATATACTAGCTATGTAGCTAATAGATATTATAATGCAATAATAATTTGATGTCAAGCTGACATTTGCCTGAATTATTTTCAAGTTGTAATAGCTACTTTACTCACCAGTTCCATTTCATCAATACAAGATAGAGCTGATGTTAATTGTTCTTTGTCACTAGTTGTCACTTTAGGATCATCTAATCTGTTCCTAAGATCTTCCTTAATAAGATGGTCAAGACGATAGCACTCTCCGGTAACCGTATCCTGCGTATGAATGGAGAGAATTAGCTTTATGAAAGGCAACTTATGGACATCAATATAGCAAGGCTAAGTTTCGAGTTATTGAATGGTAGCTAGCTACTTTATAGCTATTTGATCATGTAGCTAAGAAAAAATATATAATTTGTTTAGTTGGTGTTTAACGTCTGCTTCGAAATCAAAGGCCATATCGCTGATGTCGAAACGAAATTCAATACAAGGAGCTGGAAGAAGCAGTCAGAAAGGAAAGTGGCTCCATGAACAAAGTCACATACCACTGTCTGTGACAATGCTCATGGATACAGAAAAGCTACTCCGTGAATGCAGTTACTTACCAAGGAATGTGAAGAAAAGGGATACAAGCACAGATGGCTTCACTCACAGATGGAAAAGGAAAATGATGAGGTGATAGTAAATGAAACCTACGAGCCTTCCTAACACAAAAATCTAAAACCTCTTAAGCTAGTTGAAGAGCATAACCCTAGCGCTATCCTCCAAAACTGCAAGTAGTATTAAAAAAATGGTAAACATATTAAAAATGAAACAAAAAAATCCATAATCCAAATTACAACAGTTAGGGGTCCAAGGGACACCACTAAAAAATATATAAAATATTTATTAAAATTAGCTAGCTAACTAGTTAGCTTTATTCATTTTCTTTCATGAAAAAAAATCAATTTGGTGCTCCAGGGTAAAAATTGTAGTAGCTAGCTATTTCAATTTTTCTTCCTACATCATTTTAAAGCATTAACTAATAGATATAGAGCTATTAGCTACAATATTCCATCATAGCTAGCTATTCAATGAATTGCACTAAATTGCTCAGCTACTGAACTTGAAATTTTCACTGACCAACATAGGTAGCTATACACAGAGCTTGAGATTTCCACTGCAAGGAGGCTTAATTACATCATTAACTAGATTACTGGCACTCGGTAGAGCGCACACCTAAACCTTCACCGCCGCTTCGACCCGTTCTCTCCAAAAATCTAATTAACTGGTAACTGGATAATGCCCAATCGTCCCACCAATTTCCATGCAATATGGTTCAATACTTTTTGAGTTATTGAGTTATAATGGCCTTGAACTTAATCTTTGACCCGATCACTCCCAAAATCTAACAATGTGATTCCTTTATATTGACCAATCATCCCACCAAGTTTCATGCAATAGCTAGCTATGTTTCAATACTTTTTTGAGTTAAAAATGACCATGACCTTGATTTGACCGGGTCGCTCCCAAAATAGTACCAGAAGGTCACTGGACATTGTCCAATAGTTTCACCAAATTTCAGGCAATTTGGTTGAACACTTTTTCAGTTATGCGAATAAATAAATAAATGACGGATAAAATATAACATTTCGCAAATTTGCGAAGGTAATTATAGCTATATTTCAATAGCTAAAGCTATTAGAAAATCAAATAGCTCAAAATTATCCTCCATGATAGTTTCCAAATAAATAATTCACTATAAAATAAAATAGCTAGCTTCTTTTTCTATCTAGCTAGCTAATTCCTAAAAAGCATTAAAATTATATCACCTTAACCATGTAGTCAGCAAATTTCTCCACATGACCAGAAGCTTTCAGAACAGACTCAGGAGTGATAATAGGACAGTTCACCTTCAGCATTTGCTCTTTGATTACAAAATGTCTGTGCCACTCGTGCAGCATATTGTCCAATATGTTAGAGCCAAGTGGTCCAAAGTCGTACAGACCTGATAATTAGAAAACATATAGCTACTAACTAGCATAACCTTTAGTTTATTTTTTTTGTAGATTAACTGAGTAAGGAGATAGGATAACCTTTTCTCTTGATTTTAAAAAACTCAGCTAATTCAAATTACTCACCTGCAGTGCCACCGTATAAGCTGTGAGACATGTGACAATAGAACCGCTTGGACAATAGCCTCGCCATTTTCTCACGATCTACTGTGAAAGCGGGACATAGTCTGGATACCAATTCATGCAAATCCTGTAACGAGAATAAATTAACTTGTGGAATGAAATAAAAAATTGACATAAATTATGTAAATTACAGTAAAACTTCTTATACAAATTAGCTTGTAGTTAGCTAGCTACTCCAATATTTTATATACTGAGCAACTGTAACTGGGCATTTTCCATATAGCTACCTGCTGGTATTGCTCCATAATCAATACTTCCTTCTTGATAGAATCTGTAGATGCATTATCAGTCTTCATTTGCCGAATCTTTTCTTTCTGGAAAGAAATAAGAAGTACAATAAGGCAGCTAGTTTTAAATATTAATGATAGTTAGCAACCTATACATAAACAGAGAAAGAGTTAAATCAGAATAATATGGTCTGCTACTGTGTCATGTCAGTTACTGTGTCATGTCAGTTACTGTGTCATGACAGTTACTGTGTCATATTGCCTACTGTGTCATATCGCCTACTGTGTCATATCGCCTACTGTGTCATATCGCCTACTGTGTCCTATCGCATACTGTGTCATATCGCCTACTGTGTCATATCGCCTACTGTGTCATATCGCCTACTGTGTCATATCGCCTACTGTGTCATATCGCCTACTGTGTCCTATCGCCTACTGTGTCCTATCGCCTACTGTGTCATATCGCCTACTGTGTCATATCGCCTACTGTGTCATATCGCCTACTGTGTCATATCGCCTACTGTGTCATATCGCCTACTGTGTCATATCGCCTACTGTGTCATATCGCCTACTGTGTCATATCGCCTACTGTGTCATATCGCCTACAGTGTCATATCGCCTACTGTGTCATATCGCCTACTGTGTCATATCGCCTACTGTGTCATATCGCCTACTGTGTCATATCGCCTACTGTGTCATATCGCCTACTGTGTCATATCGCCTACTGTGTCATATCGCCTACTGTGTCATATCATCTACTGTGTCATATCGCCTACTGTGTCATATCTGCTACTGTGTCATATCGTCTACTGTGTCATATCGCCTACTGTGTCCTATCGCCTACTGTGTCCTATCGCCTACTGTGTCATATCGCCTACTGTGTCATATCGCCTACTGTGTCATATCTGCTACTGTGTCATATCTGCTACTGTGTCATATCTGCTACTGTGTCATATCTGCTACTGTGTCATATCTGCTACTGCCTCATATCAATTACTGCGTCATATCAGTTAATGTGTCATATCAGCGACGCGACTATGGCATATCAGCTACTGATATGACACAGCAGATATATGACAGTAGTCAATATTTATTTATTGATATTAATTAATTTATTAATATTAGTTAATAGCTAAATGAATATTAATTAGCTAGCTATTTAAAATTAATTTAATCATTTATTAATATCAAAGGGAAACAGTACCAAAGACACTTTAACCTGAATTAACAGCAAACTTTGTCTGTTATTACCCTCCAAAAATAAAAGGGAACTGTAAAAATTATTACTAGCCACAGCAGCTGTGGCGGCTAAACTGCTACTAGAGAGGCTGAAACTGCTGGCCTGGAGCCGATTCGGCCATATGGCTGTAGACGCTCCATTGAAAAGGGGTTCATGGGATATATCAGATAGCAGAACGAAAGAAGAGCCATGCGGCTTGAGACGCCGCAATGGAATTTGACCTTTACACCTCCTGATCTGGCACAAAACCAACAAACCTGTAGTTTCAATGAGCTCTCAATAGGCTGAAGTTTCATCTGATGATCATCTGTAAGTCTATCTCTTATTGAAGGAGCAATCACTCCACTTAATTTCTTAACATATCTCTTACAAGAAATTAGATGTGAAATTGATATTTCTGACTTTTGAATAACGTTTTTAAACATTAAAGAAAACATTTTCTGAAAGTAAAGAAAATTCATTAATATATAATCAAAACATCTTCATCAAGTTAATTGCAACCAAAATAGCTAAGTTTTTAGTTGCATTCACAATGATTAGAAATAAAAAGTGAATTACTGAAATATATAGCTAGGTTGTGAATATTCAAAAGTATAAATAGGAAAATTAATGTAAATAGCTAAATAAAATAATTTAGGATTATTTGTAAAAAAAAGGGTTTTGCTACATACAATTCTGAATAAATTCCAATAATAAAATTAATCTTGCTATGAAAACTTTGAAATGAATACCCACCTGAAGCCCAGACTGCAGGAACTGGTAAACTGTTCTCCAAGAAATCCTCTATTTTGGCTTCTGTTCTCAGTAAAATACATGTAAATATAGGAGGAAATTAAGGATTGTTCGCACAAAAAATGTTCCATGTTCTGCAGACTGGCCTGAAGCCAGTCTGCAGAACATGGGACAATTTTAACATTTTCTGTGCGAACAATCATTAATTTCCTCCTATATTTACTGAGAACAGAAGCCAAAATAGAGGATTTCTTGGAGAACACTTTACCAGTTTCTGCTGTCTGGACATGAAGCACAAATTTACCAAAATAATATTCTGGCAAAGTCGGTGGATTTTTACCTATTTATACCTATGTTACCATTAATTTTCGGTGGATAAATTGGGAAAATGTTGGGCGCACACTGAATTGCGGAAACGAGTAATTCGAGTAAACCGAGTAATTAAAATTGGCTGAATTACGGAAACAAGTAATTCGAGTAAACCGAGTAATTCGTTAATTGTTAATGTCTTTTAACTGTTGACACGTTAAGATGTGATAATTAATGATAGGATACTATATTAATAACGATAAAAACAAAATGTATGCAAAATATGTTTTTATCGAATTACTCGATTTCCTCTGATAGAGCAAAGTAATTCGAGTAAACTGAGTAATTAAAGGTCCCCTCCAAGCAAATATTTTTATTGCTTTATTCAACGAGGCTAATGTTTCTTATCATTTTGCTGCAAACCGCATCGAATTTGGTAGCATATTTTTAATTTTATATGCTTTTAAAGATTTTTATAATCAAAACTCTACAAAACCTATTTTACTTCCGACTTACTAATTTAAGAAATTTTAAGCTTGAAGAAAAAGAATGTACACCATTTGTTTTGATTGTCAACTAGGTATTAGGTTTAATAAATCCATTTATTATTCGAGTAAAGGTATAAAATTGAATGAACTTAATATAATAGAAACGTTTATATACTTAAGGAAACAATTGATATCTAAAATAATTTAAATAAAGGCCGAAAACGCATGGTTTGTTTATAAAATTCAACTTGTAATCAAAACAAAGAGTGTACAATCTTCTTCTTGAGCATCAGATTAGTGATTCGCTCAATTGTTGCTCACAAAGTATTAAAAAACTTTGAAAACAAATTATATAATATATACTGAACCGAATTGTATGCAGTTTGCGGAATAATGATCGTTGACCTTAGTTCTATAATATTATGTCATAAACTCATTTTTTTCCCCGGAGCCTGGAGAGGACCTTTAATGTTTTTTCAATTGTTAATTGATTTTAACTGATGATACTTTATTAAAATGATAGTAAACAGTTATGAGACTATTTTAATAACTTTAAACAAATAAAATGTATGCAAAATATATACAGTTTTATCGAATTACTCGATTTCCTCTGATAGAGCAAAGTAATTCGAGTAAACTGAGTAATTGATGTTTTTTCAATTGTTAATTGATTTTAACTGTATGTATATATATTTTGCATACATTTTGTTGTTTTAAAGTTATTAAAATAGTCTCATAACTGTTTACTATCATTTTAATAAAGTATCAACTGTTAAAATCAATTAACAATTGAAAAAACATCAATTACTCAGTTTACTCGAATTACTTTGCTCTATCAGAGGAAATCGCGGAAATCGAGTATTTCGATAAAAACATATATATTTTGCATACATTTTGTTTTTATCGTTATTAATATAGTATCCTATCATTAATTATCACATCTTAAAGTGTCAACAGTTAAAAGACTTTAACAATTAACGAATTACTCGGTTTACTCGAATTACTTGTTTCCGTAATTCAGCCAATTTTAATTACTCGGTTTACGCGAATTACTCGTTTCCGTAATTCAGTGTGCGCCAAAATGTTGGTGGATCAGCCAAATTACCAGGCTGAGAACAGAAGCCAAAATATAGGATTTCTTGGAGAACAGTTTACCAGTTCCTGCAGTCTGGGTAGCGTTTATTTGTGACTTGTTATTGGTATTTTCTTGTAATTTTTCCTTAAGTGACCGATTACTGGCACAAACACCCTATTTGTATACTATCTTTAAACCAAAATTATAGAGAAACAGAACCACACTCAGAGCACCTTAAACAATCCAAAAATATTTAGGCACTAATCTCAGTTCAGTAGGACTGTGTCACTGTAGGAGCATTATAGCATAGCCACTAGTCACTAGCCCGTAGCCGGGACACATCCTTACCTTATCAATCCCAGACTCCCAGTCTGTATTTATTTCAGTTATAATATCATTTCTCCATCAAACTGACGCTAGATTGCCAGTCACGTGACCCAAAAATAAGGATTTTAGCGTCTCGCAAGACGCAATATTATTCTGGCAACTGACTCACCACTTGATACGTGGTTATACCAAAGATATTATACTACAACAATTCCACCAACATGTCGGTGGAATTTTTTCCCTTTGAATATAATATTCTGACAAAGTTGGTGGATTTTTAGTTATTTATTCCTATGTTACCGTTAATTTTCGGTGGAAAATGGGTAAAATGTTGGTGGATACTGGATCAGCGGGCCAAATTACTGGAAATTTATGGTGGATATTTTCAGCTTTTTCAAAAAGTCAGTGGAATTTTGTGCTCAAAATACAGACTGGTATCAGTCATCGGCGATGCGGCGGGCTCACCTAAATTCAATGATCTGTGGGGCTCATCCGACGGTTCCGACCAAAGTCAGGACCAAATTTTGAACCTTTTTTTTTTTTTTTTTTTTTTTTTTTTTTTTAGAGCACCGGTTCGTACCATACAGCTCCAAATCTTAATGTATTTTGATATTTTAATCTGTAACAAAAGAATTAGTCTATTTTGTTTATTTCTGCTCATAATTTCTGTAAAGGAGTAAACTAATATTTCAGTTAAATGATAATTAGTTTGTTAAATAAATTGGATATTAGGTTCATAGGAAAACATACTAGCTATTATCTTAGTATATCTTAATATTTTGATCTGATATAGAAGAATTGGTTAGTTAATGCCATTTTCTGTAAAGGAATAGATATATATTTTAATTAAATTCAATATTATGATGCATTATTATTGTAAATATATTATTATTATTGTAATTACATTATTCAATTAGCTACATATTATTATAGGATTAATAAAAATGTTCAATGTTGTAAAATTTCTCCTCCAAAAAATATTGAATTTGTAATACATATTGCCATTTGCTATTTTTGGTTATCCATATAGGTGAAAAAAGTTTAAAAAGTGATTTCTTATGAAAAAAAAATTTTCATATGAATATATTCAATGACTGGACTAGTGTGAATCCTCTTGACTAATTCAAATTTATGTTTGTAGTTAAAGCAAAAAATCTATGAAAGAATTATGAATAATTGAATATAAATTAAATGGTTTATTTGTTGACTAATTTGATTTTTGTTATAACTTTTTTTTTTAGCAGAGTTCTCTTTATAAAACACGTTATTAAACAAGTCCTCTTTCCTATGTGGTTTTTCAGTTAACTCTATTAGAGTAATTTTGCTTCTAACAGGTCGTTACCCTATCTTCTCCATAATTATTATATTTCTAAGTTAAACATTCCATTGATTTTGGATCTTCACAATTTGCCAAGACAACCAAAATAAATGAAAGCTCACTGAGTAGAGTATCTAATCTTCTTTACTAATGTAGCTACCATTTCAAATGTGTAGCTACATGTCCTAATCTTTTAGATGCTTTGAGCATTGAGGAGATGGCATTTGTCCATCTTTTCCCTGACACCTAGTTAGGAAAAAGTAGGTAATAAAAAATAGTTCGGTCGTCAGGAGAGTATACACTCATTAGGAGCTATACTTCTTTATATGGATATGCTCTTGATTTATGGGGACTTCCTTAGAGTGCATCAGGTTTTCCTTCTTTTTCCCCTAATAGATTCACTCATATTTTACAAGAGACTTGGTGAATCATTTACATAGGGGAGGCCTAGGCTATGTATCTCTGTATCATATTGATCAGGATGCCTCAAAAGCTCGAATATCATACATGTTAAACTACCAGTAACATAGTATGATGAGGAAAATTACATGTATTCTTTTGTGTAACAGATCCTGTATTCTTTTTAGCACTCTAAGGTAGCATCTTCCTCATTTAACCTATAGGTAGCTAAAAAAAAGTAATAAAAAGAATTAATAATCAGAAGGGTTAATTAGAATACTTCTGTAAGACAATCACTTACAGTAATATTGTCTTGGTTCAGAATATTTTTAGATTTCAAAATTATGGAATGTAATTTGGTTATTAATTGAGGAAAGGGAGAGATGTGGTAATTGTCCTAAAGATTTGCAAATTGAATTTTTGGATTTAGATTTGTTGAGACAGTATTTTATAAAGAGTTCTGCACTATGATTTTCATTTAGTTAACTATCTAATTGAACATTTCTGATATAACAAAATTTGCTATTGAAAAATAACTTGGTACATGAGTTTTCTATTTATTTTAGCAAATGCAAATAATTTATTTTACATATTTTATTCTCTTTTAATAAATTGAATGGTATAAAGTAGCAAGGTACATAAGAGGAATATAGTAGTCACAATTCTGACATAAATTCATTGGAAATAAAAGAGGGTGATTATAGTTGGTTTAGATTACAGAAGTCCACTCTATGAACTTTACCAACTGAATAAGTATCCTTGTGATTCATTTTGATTTACTTTGAGTTTCAAGAATAATCAATATTTGAGGGAGGAGAAATCTGAATATTCATGAGCTATAACAATATTTTGTATAGATAGTTTCTCACTGCACCTGACCTAGACATAATGATAATCATGACTACCTTTTAAAGTAGATCACAGCAAACAGTCTTCTCATCACCAAGACCATCCATCAGATAAGAGATGCCACTGAAGTTGTAGTTCCTCCAGCACCAGTCCCTTCCTCAGACCAAGAGAAGGGCAGGAACCACTAGAAAATAATCTTGTGCATATCAGGCATGGAGGTCACTCTGTCAAAAACGTCACATTTAGAAAGCATAATTAATGATTTTATGAAACTCATTTACAAAATGAGGTTTGGGAGTCCCTGACCCACTCCCAATGGATCAAGCTGCACAACCGAAGTCAAGGCCCATTTTAGTATTAAAATAATGGTAATTCAGCTTGATCCAATAGAATCCTACTAACTTCCTTCAAAATTGAACAGGAACATAGGAAAGAGATCAATGAATTTCTGCATCACCTATAAATGATCACATAAATAGTGTGATCACTGATGCACAGATACATACATTGACATATGTAAAACTATTTACACTTTAATCTTGTTACAATTACATATACATGATTATGTATTATTAATATTCACATGAATTACCTTTACATATTCTACTAGTTTTCGTATTATAATATATACACTTTTCTGGTTTCTTCAATGAATACTGACACAAGCCTTGCAATTTCCATTTGTTTGTTAATTCTTTGATTTGATCCTCCCAAGAGAAGCTTAAGAGAAAGTGGATCATTAATATTTTCATTTACAAGGTTTGTTTTAAGGTTGTTTCTCTGTATAGCATGGACAGGGCAGTGCAACATATAGTGACTAACAGTTTCCAGCTCACCACATGCACATAGAGGACTTAGGGCCTTCTGGAATCTGAACAGATGTTGTGCTACACCTGCATGTCCTGTTCTTAACCTAGCAATGGCTGTCTCCGCAGCTCTCTTTGGGAAATGACTCCAAGGCCAAGGTTCTGCTACTTCTTTTATATTGAATAGAAACAGTCCCTTTTGCTTATCTCTAACTTCCTTTGCATAGTCTTCATTCCATTTTGTTAATTTATTCTCTTCTATTAGTTTGTAGAAATCTTCTTTGGGAATTTTATTGTAGAATTCTGCTTCACTGTCTGGGACTGCTTTTGCCAGAGCATCTGCTCTCTCATTTCCAAGTATTCCTTTGTGACTTGGAACCCACTGCAATTTTACTCTATCTTGCATTTTCTGAATCAATTCCAATACACTATATGTCAGTGATTTATAGTTTTTGATATTGCAGTTTGAGATCAGCTCAAGTGAGGACATAGAGTCTGTGAATATTGTATAGTTGTTCCTTTCAGAGAAACAATATTGTAAGGCTTTAAAAATAGCTAGAAGCTCAGAAGTGAGCACTGAAGCTGCTTTGTTTAGATTAACTTGGTATTCTATGTCTAATTCTGGAATGCAGAAGGATGCTGTTACTTTATTCAGAGATTTTGATCCATCTGTGTATATGGCAATAGAATTAACATAGGTCACATCAACCATTTCACTGAAGATATTCTGTATGTGTCTAGGGTTCACATCTTTGGTATTACCTGGGAAATCTAAGTTAATCACATGGCTGATATCAATCCAGGGAGGTATAGGACTGTAGGGTAGGCAGGGTGTTCTTGATGGGGTGGGTAATTTATATTTGTTCAGAGTTTCCCTACTCTGACAGAGGAAACTTTTATGATGTGACATTTGTTGCCTATTGAACAGCAGTTTCTTTACAGTAGGTGTTGGTTCATCTTGTTCCATTACTCTGCAATAGTATTTTATTGTCAACTCATCTCTTCTATACTGAAGAGGTGGTGTGTGAGTTTCAATCTGTAAGGATATGTTTGGAGTAGTAGGTCGACATCCAGAGATGATCCTGAGGCACTGATTTTGCAGGGGCTCAAGTTCTTTAGTTAATTTCTCTATGGCATTTCCATAGAAAGGGCTGCCATAGTCTAGTTTGCTTCTTACAAGGGATGTGTACATCATCATTAGAGTCTTTCTATCACCTCCCCAATGGTTATGCGACACAGATTTCAGTAGGGATATTCTCTTTTGGCAAGAAGATTTCAAGAAGTTTATATGTTTATTCCAAGTGAGTTTGGGAGCATCAAAGATTAAACCAAGAAATCTATGTGATGTTTCATATTTTAATGGTGCATTATCAAGTTTCAACAGAGGCATTTCTGGTATGTCTGCACCAAAGACAAGAGCTTTTGTTTTGTTGGGATTGAAAGTTTGACCCCACTGCTTTCCCCATTCTTGCAGTGCATCCAGCTGCATTTGAATTTTGTTGGTTAAGCTTTCCTCATTAGCTCCATTTATATGTATTGCAATGTCATCTGCAAAGACTGATATTTTTACTCCCTCAATTTGGGGAAGATCACTTAGTAGCACATTGAATAGTAGGGGGCTCAATATTCCCCCCTGAGGTACTCCACATGAAATTTTCCTAGAAGATGATTTTTCTCCTCTAAATAGGACTTTAAAAGATCTATTTGTGAGATATGATCTAAGCCATCCAATCACTCGTCCACTCAAACCAAGTTTTATCATCTTGAAGAGAACAGCAGTGTGGTTCACAGCATCAAATGCTCCTGCCATGTCGAGGAATACAGCCACACACAAGTGATTCTCTTTAATAGCCTTTTTTACGCTGTCTTCCAGGAGAGAAATCTGATCATATGTTGATCTTTGTTTCCTAAATCCTGCCTGTTCAGCCATAAGTAACTTGTTGTGTTCCAAGTACCAATCCAGTCTGTTGTTCACTAATCTTTCCATAAGTTTTCCAACACAAGATAACATTGAAATTGGACGGTAAGAGTTGGGTAGCATAGAGTCTTTACCTGGTTTGAGAATAGGACAGAGAAGAGCAACTTTCCAGTCAGGTAGGACATCTTCATTCACCCAGCTCTGATTTATAAGCCTCAGAAGGAATTCAAGATAACTTATAGGCAGGCTTTTGAGAAAAATATTCTCCACATCGTCTTCACCAGGACTAGTATTTCTCAATTTTTTAAGAGAACATGTCAGTTCTGTCATAGTGAATAAGGAGTTATATGGTTTAACAGTTTCATCGATTATTGCATTTTGAATTGAGAAGAACATATTATTTGAGTTTGGAATATTTCTCACATTAGCAAAAGTACTCTCATATGAATCTGCAAATATTTCACTTACTACAGAGGGGACTGTATAAACATTGTCATTCTTCACAATAGTGGAGTTTATAGGTGAAAATTTGTTTCTCAATACTTTAATTTGATTCCAGATGGTTGTTACTGGAGTATCTGAGGTGAGTTGTGATGCATATTCTTGCCAGGACTTCTTTTTTTGTTCATTGATGTAATGTTTAGCAAGGTTTTCAGCTGATCTCATTTTTCTGAAGTTTTCGTTGGTTTGGTTCTTGTAGAAACAATTTTTTGCTTTTCTCCTTTCTGCAACCAGTCTAGCACATTCAGTGTTCCACCATGTTTTGTTGAATCTTGGATTATAGGTACCTGATGTTTGTTGTATTGTATATTTGGAGGATTTAACTGCATTAGTAAATTCTTTGTTTGATTCTTCAAGAAGTAAATCTGGTTTCCATTCCAGTGCTGGCAATTTATTTGCCCAGTCCTCCCACTTCACATTATCAGTCTTGAATCTTTTCCTGCACTTTACAGGATAGCACTCAGGGGTCATTTCCAAGACTACAACAATGGGAAAATGATCACTTCCCATACAGGGTCCAAGAGTGACTGATATATCAGAAGAGATATCAGGGGAAGCAAAGCACAAATCTAGCACTGACATCCTTCCTGTAGAGCTATGGATATATGTTGGTAAACCTGGCGGGGAATTTAGACACACATTGTCATAGTTTTGTAGGATTTGTGCAAGTGCATTACCAGATACATTATTGATAGACTCTTTATTAGACCAAAGTTGATGATGTGCATTAAAATCTCCTACAAGGACAAAAGTTTTGGAGAGTTTGCTAACATATTTATTGAAAATTTGGTAAGGGGTGGAACCAGTTGGATTATACATGTTAATTATTTGCAGGGTTGAATTTTTCATTTGTATGGTTTTTTCTTGAACTTCCAGTATATCATTATCTATTTGAAAGTCAGAGGGGATAACTGATATGTCTGACCTAATTAGGATTCCTAAACCTCCACCCTGTCTGTCATTTCTAGGCTTCCAGTATGCTCTATAGTCAATGAAGTTGGGTGTGGTAGTGGTTGAACTCATCCATGTTTCTGTGAAGCACACAACATGTGGTTTTTTTGTGTAGATGAGTATTTTCAATTCACTTAATTTGTTGAAGATACTTCTACAGTTGAATGATATTATCTCAAATTTATTGTCCATTTTTGCGATGATTTGTCTTTGTTAGGATCACAGGGCTCTGTGTAGGTAGTCTGTATTGCGTTCCCCTGAATGAAGTCATCAGATCTTCCTTTGATACAGTGACATTTAGATGTTCAGAGAATGCCTTACTGATGATTGCACATTTTCTAGCTGTAGAGTCTGCTTTGAGCATTGACATGAATAAATCTAACAGACAAAATGCTAGTTTCTCATTAGATGCAGTATTCTGGTTTGAGGCATTAATTTTATTTGTTGTGCTGTTTTGATTTGTAGCATTATTTTGGTTTTCTGGATTATTTTGGTTTGTTGTGCAATTTTCTTCAGAACTGTTACTTTTTTGTAAATTTGTTTGGGTTGACATTTCTTTCATAGTTTTATTTTTGTTATCAGAATTTCTTTTAATCATCATGTTGTTTTGTTGTCCATTTCTCTCGGCAATGCTATTTTGACCATCTTTTTTTACTCTCATTGCCGCATCTCTATATGAAAGGTTTTGGAACGCACGAACATGTTGTATTTTCCTTTCATGCAATATTCTAGTGCACCCACCATAGCTTGCAGTGTGGTTTTCTCCACAGTTAGCACATTTTTTAGCATTTCCCTCTCTTAAGTTGCAGTCTTTTACATTGTGTGGGCCAGCACATACAACGCATCTGTCTCTATTTGAGCAGTTCTTGGCAGAATGTCCAAAACTTTGGCATTTGTAACATTGCCAAGGTTTCTCAATGAATGGGGTAATGGGGAATCTACGATATAGGAGGCATATATTTTCAGGGAGGCTGTTTACATTTAGCCATATCTTCATAGTTTTTGTTATGCGTGCAGAATCCCCTCTTCCTATAACGAATCTCTCTGCCTTTGGATTTTGATAGCCCATTTCAGTTAGCAGCTCAACTATCTCTACTTCTGTTATGTCCATTTCAATTGGTCCTATCAGACCTACTTTGTACACTTGTGGTGATGGTTGATAGCACCTTACTTCAAATCCTCCAAGATTTGTTATTTGCAGAAGTTCTGTCATTTTGGATATGTCTTCTATTGATATTATTTGTATTCCTTTGTTTATATTGGATCTGGATTGGGTAATATTGGCACTTTGAAAGGGAGAGTTTTGAAGTATTCTGAATAGCTTTACACTGCTACTGAAGAATTGGGCACGGCTAGTTTCTTTTGGTTCAATAATTATGGTAGTGTCTGTATTATTGCTTCTACTGTCTGCAGTTCTTGGTTGCTTGTTTCCTCTGCCACTTGTGGGATTGTTATTTTGGTCTCTATTATTGCCATTTATCTGAGTTTGGGTTTTGATAGTTTCTGCAAAATTTGTTGAGCTTTGTCCAGCTCCAGATGAAGAGAGTTGGAGATGGATGGAGGATAAGCTATCATCGAGATATTGATCTTTCTCGATAACACCAATTCTATTTCTCTTTATCCTTTGGAATCCAACAAAGCTCACCTCATCTGAATCACTTCCAGCAAATATTGAGGTTGAACTACCTGCTTTAGGATTTCTCTTTCTTTTCTCACCTTCATGATTTTCAGACATTCTGTCCTGTTCCATGAATTCATCATTTGTGCCTGAATAGAGAGTTGATGGAGGGGTTTGATTAAGAGGACTTGGAGTTGGGAGCTCAGGGAAATCATAATTATAGCTGGTTACATTCATGTCCTCACAATCACTAGCTGCTTCAGGTTCTACTGAATGGAGAGTAGGTAAAGAACCTGAAGAGACCTTTCCAGATTCCCTTATGTCACTAATTATTTCATTTCCGGAAGATTCTATTACTTTTTTGTTACTAATTTGGGAGTAAGGAGTTTCAGGAATAATTTCCATAGAAGAAACATCGGACTCATTTTCTGTGTTTGATGATGCTTCAGAATTTTCAATTTCTTCATCATTTGATTTTTGCTTTTGGGTAAGAGCAAGACTTAGAGCTTTACCGGCTTTACGCTTAGCAGCCTTTTTTTTGTTACTAGTTTTACCCATTATAGCCTGTATGGGATCTATGTTTACAGATAATGAATTAATGATGGAGTTAATAATAGGAATACCTACTATTTTATAAAGAGCAAATAACCTACCAATTTAATTTAAACCACTATGAAACCTACTATTGTCTAAACTATCTAACTTATAACTTGGGCTTGCCTAAATGGTTTTGGTTTAGCCTAAGTTTAACCGGTCTATTTCAACTTGGATCCTATTCCTACCTACACTCCTACTAGACCCGACCTACTATACCTAATTGATAATTCTATTACCCACTGTCCTACTTAAATGATTATTATTTACTTCTTACCTTCTATTTATGTTTATTCAATGATCTCACCCACTTTTTCACCAGAAAACTCGATTTGATGTCAGTTTGTTTCAGCAGAGCTGCACATATCCGATCACCGCAATTTTTCTTATTCAACCGTCTGCTACGCTGGTGATTTTATATAAACTCTGGAAAATGTCTATAGGTGGAGTAATTCAGTAATTATTCAGTAATATATTTTATATATATATATATACAGTATTCATTTATTGTCGATAGCATTGGAGTGTTTAATCATAGCAGTACTAAATAACACATAGTGAAATCTGGAATGCATTAATCCGATATCCACTTTCACCGCTGAAAGGCATAGTACCTATCATGTAGGTAATGTACGTATGATTAGTATCGAATTGACACCGGTACTCAGTAAACATTACAATGTTGGCCCAATTCAGAACGAAACTCTTGGCCAACGCTGTCATGCCGGTCTCGGTGTATTGGGCCATCAAAGGCCCGACGTTGGCCCACTTCACGGATGTCCACCGGTCCAGAACAGTATAACCAAAGATATTATACTAGAACAAGATACACTACTCTCGAAAATTTCTGTTTTAAAAAGTGCCATCTGGATTTGAAAGCGGGAACTAGAGAAACAACAACATTTGGTTCGTTCAATAATATTTAAACTTTAATTTCATTCATAAAAGAAAATTATTTTACTGGGAAATTAAGTTTTACATCGGTAGAATAGATACAGCTAAATAAAATGGGAAGGAAGAGATGATCAATACCAAATGTTATTGCTTTTCTAGTTCCCGCTTTCAAATCCAGGTGGCGCTTTTTAAAACAGAAATGGTCGAGAGTAGTGTATCTTGTTGTAGTATAATATCTTTGGTATAACCACGTATCAAGTGGTGAGTCAGTTGCCAGAATAATATAGCGTCTTGCGAGACGCTAAAATCCTTATTTTTGGGTCACGTGACTGGTAATCTAGCGTCAGTTTGATGGAGAAATGATATTATAACTGAAATAAAATTTAATGGAGAAATGATATAACTGAAACAAAATAAGGTTTTACATCGTCTTCCTTAGCGTCCTGCAATCGCTGCAACACTTCCTCTCTCTAGAGTAGTTTATCAGAACTCTATGCCACGTATAAACGACTTATATTATTGATACCGGCAATACTAAAAGGTCCTCTCCAAGCAAATATTTTTATTGCTTAAATCAACGAGGCTAATGTTTCTTATCATTTCACTGCAAGCCCCATAAAATTTGATAGCATATTTTTTAATTTTATATGCTTTTAAAGATTTTCATAATCCAAACTCTATAAAACCTACTTTACTTCCGATTTTCTAATTTTCAGTCTGAAGAAGAAGAATGTACACCATTTGTTTTGATTGTCAACTAGGTATTTGATTTAATAAATCTATTTATTATTTGTTTAAAGGTTTAAATTTGGATAAACTTATTATAGAAACGTTTATATACTTTTATAAAAAATTAATATCTTAAAAAAAGGCCAAAAACGCATTGTTTGTTTAAAAATCTAAATTTGAAATCAAAACAAAGAGTGTACAATCTTCTTTCTCAGCGTCAGGTTAGAGATTCACTCGATTGTTGGTCACAGAGTATTAAAAAACTTTAAAAGCAAATAATAAGATATTTACTGAACCGAATTGTACGCAGTTTGTGGAATAATGATCGCAGACCTTAGTTCTATAATATTATATAATAAACTCATTTTTTTCCCGGAGCCTGGAGAGGACCTTTAACGTTGCCGATGTAGTGCTAGTGTTGCATTTGGCTAGTGCAAATTCGACGTTTTGTCAACACACTGACGCAGTTCTATCAAATGACTTATAAATGTCTTATGAATAACTTATAAACGTCTTATTGATGAATTATAAACTTGTTTTTAATACATAATATTGCCGCGATGTCATGCCGGTCTACGGCCAGTACTATTTCATATTAAAAGTGCATTACGCTATACAGAGCTCGTGAAGACAACAGTTACTTCTCAGAATGTAGTAGGTAACTGTCCTACAAATACATCTTATATATTAATCAAGGGAAAACAATATACAACAGTTACCTATTCAAACTCAAATGTATATTATTTCATTTACACTAATTTAACCGAATAATAATATTTCAATTTAAAAATGCCTTATTCAACGAGGCTAATGTTTCTTATCATTTTGCTGCAAACTGCATCGAATTTGGTAGAATATTTTTAATTTTATATGCTTTTAAAGATTTTTATTTTCACTAAACTCTACGAGTCTACAAAACCTATTTTACTTCCAACTCACTAATTTAAGAAATTTTCATCCCGAAGAAAAAGAATGTACACCATTTGTTTTGATTATCAACTAGGTATTAGGTTTAATAAATTCATTCAATATTCGTGTATAGGTATAAAATTAAATGGACTTATAATAGAAACGTTTATATACTTTAGGAAACAATTAATATCTAAAATAATGGCCGAAAACTTATGGTTTGTTTATAAATTCAAATTTGTAATCAAAACAAAGAGTGTACAATCTTCTTCTTGAGCATCAGATTAGTGATTTGCTCAATTGTTGCTCACAGAGTGTTAAAAACTTTAAAAACAAATTGTAAAATATATACTGAACCGAATTGTATGCGGTTTGCACAATAATGATGCTTTGTTCTATAATATTATGTTATAAACTTATTTTTTTCCTGGAGTCTGGAGAGGACCTTTAATTCACAATCTGAATAACTATTTCAATCGGAAAAATAACTTTTCATACTAAATATATGAATTAACTAGCGGCCAGGCTACTTTTTTATGAATGAAATAAATAAAGGGTTAAAATAAAATTTGAAGGGATAACAAGCCTATTTATACTAAATTGTCAGAAACGGCTACAATTCCAAATGTATACTTAATTGAGGTATTAATTGGGATATTTGGTGTGATTAAAGTTGGGAGAGATCGTTTACACCTAACCTCTCTGATTTACTGGCGATAACTGCCTAATAGCACCGGTAGACCAGTATAATAAATGTACTGGTGCATCGAAAATCATTGCATTGGTTAAAGGTCCTCTCCAGGCTCCGGGAAAAAAATGAGCTTATAACATAATATTATAGAACTAAGGTCTAGGATCATCATTCTGAAAACTACATACAATTCAGTTCAGTATATATTTTATAATTTGTTTTTAAAGTTTTTTATTACTCTGTGAGCAATAATTGAGCGAATCACTAATCTGATGCTCAAGAAGAAGATTGTACACTCTTTGTTTCGATTACAAATTTGAATTTTATAAACAAACCATGCGTTTTCGGCCTTTATTTTAGATATTAATTGTTTCCTAAAGTACCTATATAAACGTTTCTATTATAAGTTCATTCAATTTTTATATCTTTACACGAATATTAAATGAATTTATTAAACCTAATACCTATATAGTTGACAATCAAAACAATTGGTGTACATTCTTTTTCTTCAGGCTAAAAATTTCGTAAATTAGTAAGTCGGAAGTATAATAAGTTTTGTAGAGTTTTGATTATAAAAATCTTTAAAAGAATATAAAATTTAAAATATGCTACCAAATTCGATGCGATTTGCAGCATAATGATAAGAAACAATAGCCTCGTTGATTAAGGCAATACAAATAATTGCTTTGAGGGGACCTTTAACCAATGCTTTCCTTCATTGCACCAGTGCTGTTTTACAACCGTTGGCCCATTGTCGTTTACCATACATTGGCCCAGTGTGTAATAGCACTGGCGTGCCAATACCCGATCGTGCCTTTACTTTGCCAACGTTTACCGACGTTGGCCCTATAGTGCAATGTTATCATGGTATTTTTTGGCCATTTTTTTCATAAATAGTGAATTTATATCACCCAATAAAAATTCACACATGATCTTCGCACCTGAAAAATGCTTTCTGAATTTGAGAAGAAATGGATCGTCTTGCAGTTTTGCCATAACGCCACGATTTCATGTTTCACTTCAAGATCTGTGAAAGGGTGGCCAAATCTTACCACTTGAAAAAGTTCACCAGAATTCGTAATCTTTTCAATGAAATTTTTTCCATATATAAGAATGAACAAATGAGAACAGAACCAAAAAGTTCAGAAGCAGTAATTCAGGAAATGAATTAAGTTTCTTTGAGAATAGTCCCAAGTTGCTCTCTCAGAAAAGCTTCTCAACAGATTTCCACCACCAAAACCATGTTGTGGAAGATTGTCAGACATGAACTTCGTTTCCGGTTTCTCAAAACACTTCAGTTCAACCAGGTTATACATATTGAAAAACCAGATTCAATAGATCAAAGCTTTGCTAAAAGATATAACCATGAGAATCTCTAGAAAGTTTACAAGAATGTCTAGACTCGTGTCACGTGTGTCGTTCTGTCAGTCTTTCGACCTCAATGAGAGGGGGACATTTTTCCAAGTCAACCCCACCTCCCTCTCACTTATATACGCACCTGCAAGTATCCTCGGAGCACCAAGGCTGTGTTGTCAGACTTAACATAACATAATTTCCATGTGTTTTCAGCATATTTACTTAACAAATAAAAGGATTTTGAGACGTAAGCTGGTTGTCGCCGATACTTGTGATAGAAAGGAAGAAAGAAGAATTGGCTAAGGGAAGTCACAGAAGAAGAGAAACAGGAAACTGAGAATTAAAATAGAGACACCAGGAGACAAAAGTGAAGTGATAGAACACGTTTTCTATGACCGACAACTATCAGAAATTAGGCTGGGCAAAATTCATAGTAACTTATTGACAGTATAGTATAATAATGATATGGATAATTATTACATCTATTTCGATATATTAGTTTTAACTTATGTGTTCCCACATTAAAAATTGATTAGTTTTTATTGTCAGATTTAATAAGATTTTCACTGAATAATTAAGAAAATACAGCATCATTCTTACTGGAAATTAATTATATAAAATTACAAACGATTTTTTGAAGAATGTTTCATTGACTTGTCTGAGTTACATATCTATTGTATAGTTAATATATAAAATATATAACAAAATTAATACTAGGAAATGAATAATTGGTTAACCATCGTCTCTCATATTGATGAATTTAAAGACATAATTTCCATTGATGGGTAACTCTAATAAAATATAAGATAGAAATTTATCTTATTAGTTTCATTTTCCTTCTCTATTTCTTCTTCATTATTGTTATAATACGATATCCATAAAATTGTATAGTTTTCATTAAAATCCATTGATGATTACTATTATTTGTTAAATATAAGGGAGAACCGGGAGAGTTCGTACAACGGGTGAATCCGTACAGGACCATAACTCAACACCTGCTATGGTCTAACCCGTTGAAATATGAGTGATCCTATACATTATAATAAAAATAAGTTTGAAACAAGTTTCAGCGCGTGAGTGTGTGCTATGTTCCTTCGGTGAGTGGTCATATATTTTTAGCACTAAAATGTAATTTTCTCACTACTTGAGCTAAGCCATAGCAATTACAATTTACTATCAAAAAACTTTATATGGAATACTAGTATTCACTAGGATATTCTTTACGTAAGTAAACGTTAACATTTAGTTAAAATTCATTAATATCTGATGTATTCCATTTTGAAAATAAAATAGTGGTGTGGGGTGTCATCGTAAAAATATGTACGGGCACATCCTCCTCTGTACGGTTTCACCCCATTATGTACTAATTCACCTCTATATTTATTTTTCATATGAATCATAAATGCCTCGAGTATATACACGTGAAAGAATGAAACAGCATTCTACCTGCGATGTGGAACAGGCACATAACTTCTGGAAAAATGAAACAGCAGTATGTAAAGCTGCTAAATTGTATAAAGTTCCTCCGATGACGCTGTAAGATGCCACAAAGAGTTCCAGAAATGGTTCAGAATTTGATAAGCATAAATTAGAAAAGAAAGCTTTTACCAGCGAAATAGTAAAGAATGGCGCTTTTCCAGAATATGCTGAGAATAGTTCAAATCATTATCAGCGCAACCAAGTAGAAAATGCGGCATCAACCGAGCCTACTCCTACTTCATCATCCACCGAGCCTGCTCCTGCTTCACCATCTACAAAGCCTGTTTCACCTTCCACCGAGCCTGCTCCTGCTTCACCATCTACCGAACCTGCTCCTACTTCTCCATCCACCGATCCTTCTCCTACTTCACCTTTAATCGAGCCTTATCTTACTTCACCATACACCGAGCCTTCTCTTACTTCTACCGGGACAGAGGCTTCTCCTATTTCACCAACCACCGAGTCACAACCAGGCCCCTCTAGATTAAATGTTTTATTTTACTAGAAACATCTTTTGAAAACATTCGGCAATTCGCAAAGATTCCTCCTAGAAAGTTCAACAACAGAGGCAGATAACCAAGAAGGCCAATGATAACAACTGATACCCTAGAAAAAGAGTTACTAAAAGAGAAACAAATTTCAACTAAGAAATATTCAAATTCACCAGTGGCAAAGCGTAGGCTAACGATGGAAATTGACGCTCTACAATCCAGTTCGGAAGACATCGGTGATGAAGCCTTTAGTGATTTTTTGTTATCTCAAAAGGGTTTTAGTCAATTGTAATTGTTCAAAGCTTCCGTAATATTTTCCATACAATATACGAAATTCTTACTGAATTTTCCTTTTTTTTCCCTTTTTTAGTACTGTACGGAATGATACTTTGCTTGTACGAACTCACCCGCATTTCCGGGTGAGTTCGTACACACTAATACATCTCATTAAAATCGATATTAAGAGAGAACCATAATGTTTTAACTAATTTAGTTTGTAGTTATAAGTAGTTGAATACCTAAAGATTCGATTGTGAGTTAGAACGAATTTGTATCCCGAATAGTTAAGATTCTATAAGCCTTGAAAGGAAAAATGTACGAACTCACCCGGTTCTCCCCTATAAATAAATTACAATTTTCTCTTGATATCGAGTTATTCTTCGCTGTGAAGCAGTCGAATAATGAAGGACATGAGTAATGAAATGCTCCTGAGTTATGAAGTATTTTCTATGTGTAAATTATAGAAGACGATATACATGAAAAATTTGGTCCTATATTATCTCTCAAAACTATAATTTTCTCCAAGATTTTAATCATAGAAAACTGTCAGTGTCCCTGAGTTATGAAGTAACCATACTTCATAAATCAGGAGTTTCGCTGTAATTAGAACTTATTATGATATTTTTCTGGTCAATTAACCTTATCGTAAAACAAAATGATAGATAAATATTTTGTTGACCAAATCGAGCGAAGGCTATGAGATTCAACAAAGTGTCTTTTCAATTAAACTTTATATACATATACCAACATTATATTTCATCTTTTATTATATTTAAGTTATATGGTACCTAGCTATAACGGCATTATCGTATAACCACGTAAATTAAATGCTAGCTTTTTAAAAGGAGATAAATGCATACGCCACTCTTATTGCACCTCACACTTATGATAATCGAATAAGTGTGGAACATGTTTCTCTTTTATTCTTATTGGTTTAGAAAATAATTTAGGATATTTTTAGCTTGCTGTTTTCAACGTAATTTAAGCTTGTGGGATATATTTAAAAATAATTTTATGGAAAATACTAATTGCCAATTCTCTGTTCCACCTGTATGATCACAATGCTTGTAATGGTTAAAATAGTTTTATCTGTAAATGAAGACTAAATTACCAAAGTTACTCCTAAATTATTTTCTATACCAGGAGAAATAAATACAAGACATTTTATACACGTTTTCGATTGTCATTATAGTAAGTTGTAAAAACAGCAGGATATGAATCTATATCCATTATCTCGATAATATAATACTGTAAGTTATAAAGGTATTTTTATGCATTAATTTATAGAAACACATGTTATAGAACTACAATCAATAAAAATGTTGGAATATTTAATGAATATTCACTCTGTTGCTCTGGCAACTACATCAGGCGCTCTCCCAGCAAAAAATACTTTTACTATCAGAAAAAAGAGTCACTGTCATGATGTACTATCAGAGAAAAAGAGTAACTGTGATGATGTACTATCAGAGAAAAGAGTCACTGTGATGATTTACTATCAGAGAAAAGAGTCACTGTGATGATGTACTATCAGAGAAAAGAGTCACTGTGATGATGTACTATCAGAGAAAAGAGTCACTGTCATGATGTACAATCAGAGAAAAGAGTCACTGTGATGATGTACTATCAGAGAAAAGAGTCACTGTGATGATGTACTATCAGATAAAAGAGTCACTGTCATGATGTACTATCAGAAAAAAGAGTCACTGTGATGATGTACTATCAGAGAAAAGAGTCACTGTGATGATGTACTATCAGATAAAAGAGTCACTGTGATGATGTACTATCAGAAAAAAAGAGTCACTGTGATGATGTACTATCAGAAGAAAGAGTCACTGTGATGATGTACTATCAGAGAAAAGAGTCACTGTGATGATGTACTATCATAGAAAAGAGTCACTGTGATGATGTACTATCAGAGAAAAGAGTCACTGTGATGATGTACTATCAGAGAAAAGAGTCACTGTGATGACGTACTATCTGAGAAAAGAGTCACTGTGATGATGTATTATCAGAGAAAAGAATCACTGTGATGATGTACTATCAGAGAAACGAGTCACTTTGATGACGTACTATCTGAGAAAAGAGTCACTGTGATGTTGTACTATCAGAGAAAAGAGTCACTGTGATGATGTACAAGCAGAAAAAAGAGTCACTGTGATGACGTACTATCTGAGAATAGAGTCACTGTGATGATGTACTATCAGAGAAAAGAGTCACTGTGATGACGTACTATCAGAGAAAAGAGTCACTGTGACGATGTACTATCAGAGAAAAGATTCACTGTGATGATGTACTATCTGAGAATAGAGTCACTGTGATGATGTACTATCAGAGAAAAGAGTCACTGTGATGACGTACTATCTGAGGAAAGAGTCACTGTGAAGATGTACTATCAGAGAAAAGAGTCACTGTGATGATGTACTATCAGTGAAAAAAACCCGTGTTATGGTTACTTCATAATAATTTTTAAAATTAAATTTTCTTTTCAAACGTAACAAATTTTTGGTCTGGTACCTAGACTAATTAGAAAATATCTAGAAACTTCACAATTAGTATCATTTCTTTTTTCAATTGAGAAATCAGTGAAATGTTATCAACCATTAAGAATGACTTTTCTTTGACTATACAGAAAATGCTATGCCCAGATTATATATAGGTAAACTGTATGTAAATAAAAGACTTAGCTAATGGAAACTCATTCTAAGCCCTTCGAATCTATGAAATATATATTATATAATCCTATATCTCAATTTGTCAAGTTTCAAAACAAAAGAGAGTTAGCTTATACGCAGATTATATTCATGGTTGTTATTTAGAAGGATTATAAAGGGTCTTCTCTCAAAAATTGATGGATCACCATAATATATTCTCATGTGTATTGAATCCTGAGTCTTTATTCATTCAATGATAGTTACAATGTATCAGTGATAAACTTCTAATTTTCTAAGTGAAAATACGAATATTAGTTTAAACACAAATGTTGATTTATATTTGAAATGTTCCAATATGGTATAGGATGAAAATTATTTTCTTGAAAATTGTACCAAAAACTATAATATTTCATTTAATTTCCGGAAACTGAGGGTGCTATTATATATTTACCATGTTTATCATTTTCTTAACGGTACGGGCAGTTTTAGAGGATAACGCTAGGATTATGTTCTTCAACTAAGATGTACATATGAGATTTTTGGGCTATGGAGGTTCGTATACAGGCTTGATTTACTTTCACCTCTTCATCATGACCTAAATTTTTGTGTTTTGTAGGCTTCTTTTACTTTCACCACTTCATTTTCCTCCTAGTTTTTGTGTTAGTTAGGGTAGCAGGCTTCATTTACTTTCACTTCTTCATTTTCCTCTCAGATTGTTTCCATCTGATATATTTTTCGATTTACTTTTGACGCCAGCGATATGTTCATTGGTTCCGCAGTAGACGTTAAACTCCAGACTAATAGAAATAGAAAATAAAGATGTCATTTGAGAATACCTAGCTTCAGGCGAGTAAAATATTGTGACGTACTGTATTCATCTGATATCTGACGCTAGCTCCGCACTATAGTTTTTCTTACCTCGTTACCTAGACATTTTTTTCAAATTGGGTAACTGGAGATGGGAGAGTAAGATCTTCCTTATACGGCTATCACGGAGATAAAATCTAAAAGTTTTCAGTCAGTAAAAATGTAGCGAGGGAGTAGCATCTACCTCTTCTATTTTTTACTCCTAAAACTTCAGAATTAATTGTTTGATTGGATGGATATAGAGGTATTGTATGTACTTTTTTTAGATGGAAATCTTCAGTGAATTTTATGATGGGTGAACATGAAAATGTAACATTTATAATATCGATGTGTGCATGCATGAAGAAAAAATAAACAGAATTAATTATATGAGCTTTTTATACCATATTTGAATTTTTTTTGAGTAGGAATATTCGTTAGATCATGTCCAAATTTTACGAATTGATTGATTTCAGTAGTGGAAAATCGGAAATTTCCATTTGTTTCACATGGTCTTATAGAAAGAATGGTGTCAAAAGTAAGACTTCTAAGAGCGTCAATTATAAATTTGATATACTTCTGTGTTTCAAAAGTTTGAAAATGTTTCAGTGCACTTCAGTGTTTCAATTATCTTTTGTTAAAATTAATTGAGTTTCAGTAGATATATTCGAACTTCTTCTCACTGAAACACTTTCAGGCTTTTGAAACACCAAAATATATCAAAGTGTTTTCATTATATATCTATAGATATAAAGCCATTACTTTAATAATAAGTTAATGACTAGAACGAACTCATGTCTTCGTCGCCTCTACACTTTTTTGTTCACTTTGATCTTCTCGGGACCTTGACCTTTGACCCAATCGCTTCCTTGACCTTTGACCCTATCGTTCCCAAAATCTAACCAAATAATTCCTGTTTAATGACTACTCATCCAATCAAATTCAGGCAATTTGGATGAATTCTTTTTGAGTTATGCTATTAACAAAATAATAAATAAACAACGGTCGAACCATAACCTTCTGCAATTTTGTGAATCTAATTACCACGAGATTTCTACCTTATAGATTGCAGTATGTGTGAAGGATATTATTTATTACTTTGATTATTAAAGCAGCACTTGTAGCTCAGTTATGAAGTGATTATTTAAATAGATATTTTATTACTGAGGAGGAGTATCCAATTAAGCTAATTGCTCTTAGGCATTCTAATTAAAATTTATAGAAATGTTATTTTTATTATTATAGTCTTGTAAAAGATATTTACCAGTTATATCATTTTTGTTATTATTACGGTTTTAATATAAGTTTTAAAAAAAATGAACGTAGAGTATGTATGTATATAGAAATAATATTATGTTTGAATTAACTTTATCCGATAGATATCAATTATGTTAATGAAATAACTACATTGATAGAAACAACTTAATTTAATCAATTAATTAACTTGTATGTAAATTAATTGAATTAAATCTTAAACAAATTCAACTAGGTATAACCATGAAAATATATTTTGAAAAACTTGTAATACATGTAAATAGTAAAATTTCAGTTGAATCTTTTAGAAGATTAGAGAAATAGTTGCCTTATAAACAAAATTCTATATCCTAGATACCAACAGTCATATATAAACAAAATATAAATGAAATTATAATTAATGAATTTCTAGTTAAATAAATCAATTCCTTACAATACATACACAGAATATTATAAACATATTCCTTCAAGATGATTTCGAAATCGCTACAGCACAGAACTCTCTCCAAATTAATTTCAATACTAATATAAAAACAACACATGTTTGCTTGCAATAATACAGCATTTGCGGTTAAAACATTCGCCTACGACTTGATTAAATGTAAATCATCAATGAGATGTTAATATAAACTCTCTTTTTTACGCTCCCCGGCTTTTCATTGCTACAATATTTCAGTCCGATGCTCTAATCAGGAATTGAACACAAAAAGCCCTTTGAGGTATTCCGGATGAATTAATTAAAGAAAATTATCAAAGCTGAGTATGTAAAACATTTCTTCATTAATATCATGGAACTTTAGACTGGTGAGTAATCTCGAGTGAAAATGTATGTTAAACTGTTGGATTAATTTAAAAAAGATCTTCTTGTTTCAAGATATGAGTCTAATTAATTAAATATTTACAAGAATACATAAACTAGTGCACGTGTGCCATGAAAAATAACGGCATTATTAACATGGATACTAATGGTAGTTCAATATATTTAATAATTATAATCCCAGGGTACCCTTTTAGTCCAATATTTTCAACTGGATAAAATAAAATTTAACTTAGTTATTGAAACAATTTATTAAGCTGACATCAGATTAATAATTTCACGGTATGCAGTTGCTTGTCTAGCTAATTATTACGGTACTGTTACACTTTTCCGTTAAAATTTACGGGTCATAATCAATACCAATTTATTTCCCATTATTAGGTTACTTTTAATGAATTCAATTAAAATTACATTTTCGGCTAGTCTAATTTATGTTATACATAAAATACATTTAATTATGAAATAAAAACGGGAATTTAAATATCAAGTCAATCTTTTGGACCAAGTAAAGATAACGGACCAGAGACGGACCAAGTAAAGATAACGGACCAGAAATGAACCAAGTAAAGATAACGGACCAGAAATGTGTTAAATGGAAAGATTTGAAGAAAAAAAAAAAGTTTCCATTAGTTTTTATAAATATACAACCTTATTAATTATTATTTATTAATAAAAGATATAATAATTAATGATAAGTTCTTCGAAGTAATATATGTACGATTAAATTTTGGTATCTATGATTCCAAAATATTAATCAATTTCAAATTTTAATTATTATTAAAAAATTAAGAATTTAACCGAGTAAAGTTAATGGGCGAGAAATGAAGCTAGATAACGGACCAGAATTTAACCGAGAATAGATAACAGACCCAAGGTTCATAGACTATAACAGTTAAAACAAATAGAAATAATACGAAATGTTACTAAGAGCTGCGTCTACAAATTCTTTAGATTAAAACCAATGAAACCTATGTTAAAAATAATTGACATTTTATATTTTGTATTTCTTATTTTATTATTGCAATATTATGTTTGTTCTTATTTTAGCTACAGTAATTAAAGCGGATGAAAATGTTAACCAGTGTCCCTAATCAACGGACACCGGAGTGAATAGCAGTTAGTTTTTTGTCCCTTTTGCAGCGGAAAAACCATTTCATTTGAATATTTTTATACCATAAGTTAGATTATCAAATTTTGAACAATTCTAGGTTGACTCACGCGCGAGTTTAATCTACCGTTTAAGAGATATTCAAGAAGGAAGACAGAAATTGTTATTTTCTCAATGGTAATTTTTTCCCCATTCGTTTAACCTGTTATAGTCTATGAACCTTGAACGGACCCTGGTCCTTTATCTTCACTTGCACCAATATTTTCCCGTGCGTATCATGTTTAATACCCGTCGTGTAAAAAGGGGACACCAAATAAATAAAGACAATGCGGGAATTATTATGATAGATATTGTGACGGACAGACGTAGATTAGTAGATATTGTTAAACCATAGTAAAATATGAAAGGAATTGATCTTTTAGGGCTAATCCACACCATCGCTCCGCTCACGCTCCAGTCACGGTCCGGTCCAATATTCTTTAATGCATTTCACGTAGAGCATCCACACTGGCAGTGCCGGTCAGGTCACGCTCCAGTCACGCTCTGGTCACGATCCAATCCAAAGATATTTTGACTGGAGCGTGATCGGACCGTGAGCGGAGCGGCACTGCCAGTGTGTATTAGCAACGCTCCAGTCGCGGTCCAATTTTATTATTTGAGTGTTTTTTCTTGAATTTTACTACACATATATATGTCTCGCGCATTTGACTGATCTGAAATATCGACCGATTTCGCCGCGCAATCTATTATTGATCAATCGTTATTGCAGCCATCGACCGATGGCGCAACCATCTATCGATTGTTGCGCGTTCGAATGATAGGGAATTTTTTAGTTTATGCATTTAATTGTCTTGATTTTAATGGAAGATATTGTCTTTTTAAACAAAAAAATTGTTATATTTCATAGAGTAACCATCAATCGATTGATGATAAATCCTATGAAATGTAACAATTAGATATAGAAATCCATGTCAATCGAACGCGCAACAATCGGTTGATGGTATCCCTATTAAATATACCATTTAGATGCTTAAACTAAATACATTCTTTATCATTCGAACGTGCAGCAATCAATCGTTGGTTGCGCTATCGGTTGAGGTCTGCGCTAACAATAGATCAACAAATTATGAAGCGAAATCAGTCGATATTGCTGCGAAAATAATAGAAAAATTTAGTTTTGTCATCTATATTAGATGAGAATACAACGAGTAGATATCCTTAACACTTCCTATCTTTTAGCATAGGATGAACTCAAAATCTCTTCTTTTTTGTTTTCTCTCATCCTGTTCATCAATTAAGTGATATGATAATCACTGCAAAATCAGATGATACGGAAGGGACGGGAGCGAGAGCGGACCGTGACGGGACCGAACATGTGAATGCACAAGGATGAAACCGGACCGTGACTGGATCGAGAGCGGAGTGTGACCGACGCGATGGTGTGGATTAGCCCTTATGGTTCAACCATGTCTTTCTTTGATTGTAGGTATAAAATGAATATAGCAGTTTGATTTTTTCAATTTAAAAATACTTGACTAAACTATAAGCAATTATAATTATATATAACTTGTTAATCTGATTATACATTTATTATAATAAATAGATTTAGTTAAATAAATATAGTATAATCATAAATATAGTTCATACAGTATATCTGACCATGATCTCAAATGTTTCAAATAATTCAAAGAGATGCATTCTCAAAAATACTTTTTGTATTCCGTTCAAGAATTTCGATTTGTTCTTGAATTTTGAGAAATCCTTTGGTATATTCCTTACTCTCGCCTACATCTTTTTATTGAAATTTCAATCATTCTCTGAAGGAAAAGTCCCGATCAGCCAAGTGGCAAATCCAAAAGAATCTAAAATATTAGATCTCCAGAAGTTAGCTCTAATACCCGGGATATTCTTGGAATAGAAGAGCTATTATCTGATATTCCAGTCGATCTTTATGGAAGTAGAATACGTTTTTTATCTCATTATTGCTTTTTTCCCGTTTATATTCATGTATCTATTAAAGGTCATATCCTAACTGACGAAAAGGGGAAGAATATTACATTATATTAGGAAATTCATTATCATTAATCTGAAAATCGTATCAAATTATGCTCAGTATTTTTCTTGTAATATTTTTTTTAAAGTTTTAAATACTCTGTGTGCAACCTTTAGTACGAAACACTACTATGACGCTGAAGAAAAAGATTGTACACTCTTTGAATTGGGGTTTAGGTCATTTGATTCCCGTACCGTTTGATCTCAAGTCAATTGACATTTTTCATATTTTTCTGTTTATACACCTGGTAGATATTTTTTAGGTGTATATTTGCACCTTACAGATGATTAAATTTATAAATCAATAAGGGAAAACAGCTACCAAGAAACTAAATCTTTTATATTCAATTAAGTAACAAATAATGCTATCAAATTTACATTCAGAAAAATACAGTACATATTCTATTGCAAATTGAAATGTACTAGCATAGCCAACCAAACTTCCATGCTTCCATAACAACTAAATGGCCTAAGTTACTCTCAAAATTTTTTCCATTCCAGGATAAATAATTATTGCTAGCCATGTTCAACACTTATATTGGACTTGCTGTAAGTATGATTTGTAATTAGAGCGGGCAATGGGCTTAGTCTAATAAATGAGCTCAAATTAATTGAAAACATGTTATATGAACAAGATTAATTAATCCCGTTTAATTATTGGCAATGAATTATAAAAAGGATATTTCGAAAGAAACAATTAACTCATCTGTTGCTGGAATCATTTCTAGCTGTTTTAATTTTTTCTAGCGAAAGTAAGTATTTATTATTTATATAAATAATTGCTGTCAATTTAAATCATAATTAAAAATAATAAATTATTTGTGTGCTACCTATATATGTATATATATAAGCAAATGATAATATATGACTGGGAATCATCAAATAATACGAAGATCAAATGACGTGGATCAATTGGCGGGGATCAATTGATTGGCCACCCTATTGAATTTATTATCGATTAAAATTTATAAACGATTAGCGTTGCTGTTCATTGTTCGTTTGACCTGTCAATGATATATAAAGTGTTTTCTACTTTATCACTATTTCTCAATTATTTAATATTAAATCGATTATACCTACCCATCTGACATTCAAAACTAACGGTGTATATTATTTTTCTTTGTACTTTAAATTAGAAACTCGAATGTAAAATTAATACTGAATAGAGAATTGATTATAAAAATCTTATGAATTATATAGAAAGCAAATATTTACTGCACAATTTCTTGGAGATGCAGGAAAATGATGAGGGACATTATTTTTAGCTACATTGATTGAAACAATATAAATATTGTTTACTTTTAAATTTTGTTTACCTTTAAATATTGTTTACCTATAAATATTGTTTACCATTAAAAAAATAATATTGTTTACCTTTAAATATTGTTTACCTATAAATATTGTTTACCTTTAAAAAAATAATATTGTTTACCTTTAAATATTGTTTACTTTTAAATGTTGTTTACTTTTAAATATTGTTTACCTTTAAATATTGTTTACCTATAAATATTGTTTATCTATAAATATTGTTTACCTTTAAATGTTGTTAACCTTTAAATATTGTTAACCTTTAAATATTGTTAACCTTTAAATATTGTTAACCTTTAAATATTGTTTACCTTTAAATATTGTTTACCTTTAAATATTGTTTACCTTTAAATATTGTTTACCTTTAAATATTGTTTACCTTTAAATATTGTTTACCTTTAAATATTGTTTACCTTTAAATATTGTTTACCTTTAAATATTGTTTACCTTTAAATATTGTTTACCTTTAAATATTGTTTACCTTCAAATATTGTTTACCTTTAAATATTGTTTACCTTCAAATATTGTTTACCTTTAACTATTGTTTACCTTTAAATATTGTTTACCTTCAAGTATTGTTCACCTTTAAATATTGTTTACCTTGGTGCCGTCATGGAATATTTTAACGAATAAATCCTATTTAGCCCAATGATATCTTCCTCTTCTGTTATTTTCCAGCTGACCAAATTAAATAGAGTTAAAATTATAGCAACTTTTAACTTTTGTCTTACTTCAAAATAGCACATTTTGAAGTTAGGAGCGGCGGTAATTAGATTACCTTTGAAGGTGAAAATGAATTTAATTAGCACAAAGAAATGAATGAAAAATGTTAGGTGGACTCGTATAGTAACTACTGTATACAGAAACAATTAGGCATGATGGTACATAAATAATTTATTCGATATGAACTTAGGTAGGGAAATTTTAAGAAATTTAAATGAAAAGTACTAAACTTCAGTTTCAATTTACATAATTCTTTTAATTTAGACTTAAAAAATTGTTGTATATAGTTGTACCAGTATGGGGGATATTAAAACAGAATTAAATTAATCATTTAATTTTAACTAATATTGTTGGTGCGAGTACATGAATGGACGATAGGGGCTACAACTCGATCACTGCAAAAAACGGGAAATGTTGCCGCAAAACCCCTCACAGCACGAAAGATAGAGAATTCGCCCGGTCTCTGCACATGTACTGGCCTACGCACCGATGTGGCTGTAAATATAAAGGGAGCGTTAGATTCAGTAAAACTAAATAGGTAATCGAGAACTTGAGATTTAAATAAAGAAATTCAGTTATAAAAAATTACAAATTTTTTACATCCATGATACCTGCAGGTATCATGGATACCAACTAAAATAAATAATATTTATATAGTTTTTTCTTATATTCTCGTTGAAAAAGTAGGAGGAGCTTAGCAAAAAGTCTGGTGGAAAGACTTAAAAAACCCTACGTGTGTACGACCCTTTAGTGTCTCATCATTTCAGCGTTGGTACTAGGTAACGCTATAAAGGTTCTTCATATCCAAGTCAAGGCTATAGGGTAGTCTTGATACACTTTAGTTATGTATGGAATTACAGATCACTCATACTTGGTGACAATTTTGTAGAAGTGACAGTCATTGGAGTGTTCACTTTACGCCTGTTGTCTTAGTGGGTGATGGAAGCTATATCATGATAGACTTGAGACAGGGATTAGAACATTCATGTGGAGAGCAAATTGAAGGCAGTGATGCGCATTTTAATAATTCAACTTTTACGAATAATGTAAATTATGCCAAACTGCTAATTTCGAATTTGCTCCCCATGGAAATTAAATATCTTAGACAAATTTCAGACGGTTTCAAATATAAGAAGAAAGTATATAATATTTATTACCTAATTTTTTTATAAGTAGATTCCATATTATCTGCAATTATCTAGGATACCAATTAATATATAAGTTAAATGATAATAATTATATACTTGATTCTTATACGATCGAAAATGTGGTACCGTCCAATTACTTGGAACTTACCCTGGTGCATGAATAGCTTATACCAAGAGATGAAGTTATGTTGGGGCCCGAATATCTTCTAGTTACTATATAATAGGCTTGATGATATTAATTATTTGTATGTATTGGTTTGAATTTTGCAAATGTATTTATTTTTGTTTTATGTGATCGAACTTGTAATGTTTTTAGTGTCTGCAATAAACTTTATTATTATTAAGCGAAACCCTGGCAAACCAGTTAAAGTGATTTAAAATAAAATATACCTAATACAAATATAATTTCTTCTACTTCTTTTCAGCGGAAAAAATTTATATTAAAAAAACTTAATATAATATACTGAGGTTCAGCAGCAATTTTTTCATTGAGTATGAATATATTTAGTGCCAATGAAAAATGTTATTTTTGCAAATCACAGTTTTCTAAATTCCTATTATATTCCAGTCATACAAAATTTATCATCATTCACCCAGAACTAATAAATAATAATTAAATATCTACAAGCAATGCATTTAGTTAACTGTGATGGAATTATTACTGATATATTTTTTTAACTGTAAACTCTTAATCTGGGCTTATAAATTTTTATCTAATAACCTGTTAAAAATTATATTCGTTAAAAAAGTTATCCTTTGATGTATATGAAACAAATAAAAGATCAAAACGTTTTTTTTTTTCGTTATCATATCAATATTTTCTCAAATCTGACCATAATGATTTTGAATGAACAGTTTAAATTGGATCCATCTTATGATGCAAGAATCATGAATAAAACTTAATGAATCATGAATAAAACTTAATGAATCATGAATAAAACTTAATGAATCATGAATAAAACTTAATGAATCATGAATAAAGTTCATGAATCATGAATAAAGTTCATGAATCATCAGTAGACTTTTCAGACGCTAAATAATTCATACGGAGATTCAATTATTTTTCACTTCATAATAAAAATTGAGGGGAAACACTAAAAGTTACTCAGGATTATAAAATTGGAAGATTTTTCAGACCGCTTTCAAATAAATTGGTTTCATTTTTCACTTGCCTCTGACTGATATATTTTGTGATTTATTTAAAAATTGAAGATTCTCGAGTAAAAAATATTTTCATGAAATTGATGGAAAATAGTGGTATATGAACTGCAGGTTTTATTTTGATTGAATGGTAACCATATTTTAAAATAAAGGAAATATACGGATCATTTATTGTAATTTATTAAACTATAGAACAGGTAATTAGTCAATGATTAGTGATGGAACACCTTTAATGATGAATATAACTGTACTAATAATTGACTAATGATGAATATAACTGTACTGATAATTGACTAATGATGAATATAACTGTACTGATAAATGACTAATGATGAATATAACTGTACTGATAATTGACTAATGATGAATATAACTGTACTGATAATTGACTAATGATGAATATAACTGTACTGATAATTGACTAATGATGAATATAACTGTACTGATAATTGACTAATGATGAATATAACTGTACTAATGATTGACTAGTGATGAATATAACTGTACTGATAATTGACTAATGATGAATATAACTGTACTGATAATTGACTAATGATGAATATAACTGTACTAATAATTGACTAATGATGAATATAACTGTACTAATGATTGACTAGTGATGAATATAACTGTACTAATAATTGACTAATGATGAATATAACTGTACTAATAATTGACTAATGATGAATACAACTGTACTAATAATTGACTAATGATGAATATAACTGTACTAATAATTGACTAATGATGAATATAACTGTACTAATAATTGACTAATGATGAATATAACTGTACTAATGATTGACTAGTGATGAATATAACTGTACTGATAATTGACTAATGATGAATATAACTGTACTGATAATTGACTAATGATGAATATAACTGTACTGATAATTGACTAATGATGAATATAACTGTACTAATGATTGACTAGTGATGAATATAACTGTACTAATAATTGACTAATGATGAATATAACTGTACTAATAATTGACTAATGATGAATATAACTGTACTAATAATTGACTAATGATGAATACAACTGTACTAATGATGGATATAACTGTACTAATGATTAATATAACTGTACTAATGATTGACTAGTGATGAATATAACTGTACTAATAATTGACTAATGATGAATATAACTGTACTAATAATTGACTAATGATGAATACAACTGTACTAATAATTGACTAATGATGAATATAACTGTACTAATAATTGACTAATGATGAATACAACTGTACTAATAATTGACTAATGATGAATATAACTGTACTAATAATTGACTAATGATGAATATAACTGTACTAATAATTGACTAATGATGAATATAACTGTACTAATAATTGACTAATGATGAATACAACTGTACTAATAATTGACTAATGATGAATATAACTGTACTAATAATTGACTAATGATGAATATAACTGTACTAATAATTGACTAATGATGAATATAACTGTACTAATAATTAACTAATGATGAATACAACTGTACTAATAATTGACTAATGATGAATATAACTGTACTAATAATTGACTAATGATGAATATAACTGTACTAATAATTGACTAATGATGAATATAACTGTACTAATAATTGACTAATGATGAATACAACTGTACTAATAATTGACTAATGATGAATATAACTGTACTAATAATTGACTAATGATGAATATAACTGTACTAATAATTGACTAATGATGAATACAACTGTACTAATGATGGATATAACTGTACTAATGATTAATATAACTGTACTAATGATTGACTAGTGATGAATATAACTGTACTAATAATTGACTAATGATGAATACAACTGTACTAATAATTGACTAATGATGAATATAACTGTACTAATAATTGACTAATGATGAATACAACTGTACTAATAATTGACTAATGATGAATATAACTGTACTAATAATTGACTAATGATGAATATAACTGTACTAATAATTGACTAATGATGAATATAACTGTACTAATAATTGACTAATGATGAATACAACTGTACTAATAATTGACTAATGATGAATATAACTGTACTAATAATTGACTAATGATGAATATAACTGTACTAATAATTGACTAATGATGAATATAACTGTACTAATAATTGACTAATGATGAATACAACTGTACTAATAATTGACTAATGATGAATATAACTGTACTAATAATTGACTAATGATGAATATAACTGTACTAATAATTGACTAATGATGAATATAACTGTACTAATAATTGACTAATGATGAATACAACTGTACTAATAATTGACTAATGATGAATATAACTGTACTAATAATTGACTAATGATGAATATAACTGTATCAACAATTAACTAGTGATGAACAACCATAAGTTGTTCAATTTTTAATAACTTTATAAAATCGTACAACGATCTAAATTTCACGAAAAAATATCTATTTTTAAACATTCCATTTAATGCAGAGCCTTAGAAGTCTAAATTGTGCGAGAATATTTTCCTCGTAGACTCCCAAGCCGTCCTTTCTGCCGCTAATATCCATTTATTAAATATAATTGGATTTCCAAAGTTTTGAGAATTGATTCAAAGTTTGAGATATGATGCCTAACATCATCGCATTTGCTGGTAACTCAGGTGAGGGAGTTTGATTAGAGTGAGCCAATTAGCATAGGGGTGATGGAATAAGGGGAGTTCAAGGAACACATAGTTAGAGATACCTATTGTAGATGTACGTAGATGACCATTGTAAATGTAGAAGATGTATTTTAACCCTTTCAACACGGAATTTTTTCTGCCCAATTGAGAAACATTTTAATATATTTTTCGGAAGATTTGAGTACTAATGGATGAACTCAGATCGTCGGCAAATGTGTCGTTCAATTTGGTGATTATTTGATGTGGTACATATGTGTACCCTCAGTAACCTGTGTCCCTGAAAATGGGATACATACAACCATTAAGTAAAACGAAACAACGAAATGATTCATATAAATGCATCTAAATGAACAATCTTTCAGCAATCAGGGTAATAAATCGACACATTGAAGTTAAAATCTTACCCATTTCTATATCGGAGTAAAATGTTGGGACATATGCATATAGATTGCAGAGGGTATCGTGTCTCAGAGAAAGGCAACCGAAAAAATTATAGTTAGTGATTCTTGCACTCTTGCTTAAAGGATTGGCTTTTGTCCACGGTTTCTATATGGTTTGCACAAAAGTTATGCTTGAATGTATGCCTGTAACCAATCTACATACAGTATTAAGTACAAAGCAAGAAAAATCTTGTTCAACAGTTGTTTGCCTACACTGGTTAAAATAAAAAAATATAATAAATTCAGTTGCTTTCTCTTAGACCGTTGGTCTATATGACCGTTGTAAATGTAGACCAAGTTGTGAGCCAGTGGCCAAAATTATATTGCGTCTCCCTCTTGCAGGACGGTTAATTCCATATTATGGGGTCACTTGACTGGAAATCTGGCGTCTGTTCCGTAGAGTAATGATATAACTGAAACAAAATAAGGTTTTACACCGTCACCCTCACCGTCCTGCGATTGCTGCAACACTTCCTCTCTCTAGTGACACAGTGGTTCTTAAAAAGGGGTGCGCGGCACCCCTTTGGGGCCGTGATTGTGTATAGGGGGTGCCTGGTATTGAAGTTTTATGTGTTACTTATGACTTTAATAATTCGGTTGTTGCTATTAATATCATACAGAATACACAAAAAGTATATTTGAACTTTTCAATATCATAGCCACCAAATACGTATATTATAATTATAGCTTTTCAATCTATTTCAATGCAATACGATGCTCAGGGGGTGCCTGAGAAAAACAAGGGGTGCGCTAATCAGTCTAGTGTATATTATACCTAGTATAATATACAAGTATAATATATTATATTCCTAGTATCATATCTACTATAACTCTATGATGTAGATGACCATTATAGAGGTTTTCTATGTAATATGGTATGCAGTGAATTAAAGAGAGAAGGTCATCATTCAAGAGATAACTTTCTGACAAGGCTATAGAAGTTGATGTTTGGTGACATCTTATCCCTTTATGCTTTAAATTATTTTTAACTTGAAAAATAAATTACTTTTATAATATACTTTGTAATATATAGGAAAATTAAGCATTTTTAACAATAAAATAAAATCACAATTGTACTTTAATGTAAGCGTACACTGTTCTTGGAATTTTGCCCTGCGGAATTTTGTCCAGCAGAATATTGCCAGTGCGGAATTTTGCGAGGCGGAATTTTGCCAGGCAGATTTTTGCCCGGCGGATTTTTCTCCGTTGATTTTATATTTTTTTAGGTTTAAATTGCTAAATTGTAAATTAAAATGTCAAAATGTGAGATGCAATTTACATAAAGAAAAATCGCTTTTATGTAACTTTAACATATTGTTCTGTAATAAGTTTTATTTAAACTAATATTAAAATAGCCACGGAAATTGAAATAATGTTAATTTTGAATTTACTCAATTCATTACAGAACATTCTTAAATTTAACTGCTATACATATATTCTGACATTCTTGTAGAATTCAAATATCACCGTAATTGAAAAATATATTGTTAGTCTAATTAACAATAATTCGACATTTTGATAATTTAAGAAACAAACTATATAATATTTACAATTTAACAGTTAGGTACTATGAATGAAATTATACGACTTGAAAAAGTAGGATGAAGATTCATTCAATTGTAATCAGTTGATTCCTGAAGTTTGCTCTATTACAGCTATTATCTTATCCCTTTCACAATGGCGTCGATAATATTAAGTTCACGTGGAAGATATAGCATTATTTAAAAAAGTATATTTATACTAAATGCAGGATTGAAAACTATGAAATCGTTAGTGAAATCATTGAACATATTAATGAACATATAGTCATATCTCGACACGAAGTGTGCGGACAGAGTATTGAAAGACAAAGTATCCAAAGACAAAGTATCGAAGGACAAAGTATCGAAAGACAGAGTATCGAAAGACAAAGTATCGAAAGACAAAGTATCGAAGGACAAAGTATCGAAGGACGAAGTATCGAACGACAAAGTATCGAAAAATAAAGTATCGAAAAAAAGTATAGAAGGATATAGTAAAGAAGACAAAATATAGAAAATGAAAGTATAGAAAGACAAAAATAGAAGGACATATAGCATAGAATGAAAAATGTATAAAAAAGTTGAGGCCGTGCCTCCCCAGCCTAGTTCAATAAGACAACATGAGCCCACCTACAATTAAGCCCGAAACAATTGGTCACAGGACAATTGTGCCCCAAGACAATAATTTTTGGGCCCAAGATTATTGAGCACATAAAAAAACTGTTACAACATTCTCCACTTTTTTGTTCAATCTTTATTTTCAGTATTTGTAAGTTGAAATTTATTTTAAACGTTATCTTGCTCTCTAATCTCGCTCTAACTTGAAAATAGTAGGGTGACGATATTGAGTTGTGTTGTGAATCGATTGATTACATTAGTTTGTGGTACGAGGCAGATCTTCCACACACATGGTTTGAAAAAAGGGTTTTGTCTATTTCTTCTGAATGGCCTTCATATCGACGAAATAAACCTTAATGAAGCATTAAGTAAAAGTTAAATATTATGTATGCAGTGTTCTTTAATAGAAATTGGCAAAATCTTAATTCTCCGGGTTGTAACCGAGTTCACTTTTATCAGAGTCTATGGTATCAACTTAATTTGCTACTGTAATAACAAAGTAAAGCTTCTCTATAGTGTCTGCTGTAACCATTTTATTAATGTGATCAATAGTGGCCCTGGGCCCAAATTTCTTGGGGCCCAACTGCCACGGGCCCAAATGTCTTCTGCTCAATTTTCGGCAAGGCCAATTGTCGGGACCCATGCAATTGACTTGGGCCCAACTGTCGGTCAATGTACAAAATTCATAATTCAAGTTATGTAAAACTAATGTAATGTTTGTTATTTTTTTTTTAATTTCTCCCTGTGATCAATTTTTCATTCGATCAATTTTCTATTCGATCAATTCTCCATTATTATAATTTCGATCGAATTTTCAATACTTTGTCTCTCGATACTTTGTCTTTCGATATTTTGTCTTTCGATACATTGCCTTTCGATACTCTGTCCTAGTACCGTGAAGAAAGCCGTAAGTGAATTGCTAACAACAATTAGGAATACTAAATTATAGTATTTTAAAATAGCAAACCATATTGTATTTTTTTTAAACTAAAATACTGTCAACAAATATAACAGTTAAAATTATAAGACGCTCAGAAATTATTTTAAGTAAATGCAAATTCATTTAATTTTCAATTTCGTGGCTAATTAACATTGATTGAATAAAACTTCTTAGAGTACAATATGTTAAAAATACATTAAAATGATATATTTTTATGTAAATTGCATGTCACATTTTGTAGTTTTAATTTACAATTCATCAATTTAAACCCAGAAATATATAACGGGGAAAATTCCGCCGGACAATCTTCTGCCGGGTAGTATTCTTGCCACCGCGTACACATCTATACTAATAATTTCCTTAGTGTGTTTATTTATTCATTTATTTGGTGTCCGCTTTTACACTATGGGTTTTAAACATGAAGAATGTAACTATGATACGCACGGGAATATATTGACTTGATATTTAAATTTCCCTGTTTAAAATAAATTAGACTAAACAGAAAATTTAATTTTAATTGAATTCATTAAAAGTAACCTAATAACGGGTAATAAATTAGTATTCATGATGACCCGTTATTTCTAACGGGAAAGTACACTACAGCTTTTTAACATTAATTTAAAACAATTGAAGTTTAATTTAAAATAAGTCAAGTTTAATTTAAAATAAGTCAAGTTAAATTTGAAATAAATCAATTTATATTTAAGATAGATCAACTTTAATTTAAAATAGTTCAACTTTAATTTAAAATAGTTCAACTTTAATTTAAAATAGTTCAACTTTAATTTAAAAAAATTCAAGTTTAATTTAAAAAAAATGAAATTTAATTCGAAATCAAATAATATGAGCCCTCGATATCACACATAGGAAGCTCTGCACTAATATAGAGAAATGAAATGAGAGAAGTGAGTGAAAGGAGAGAAGTGAGTGAAATGAGAGAAGTGAGTGAGAAGGTATCATGGATACCGATTAAAATTAACGAAATGAGAGAAGTGAGTGAAACAAGAGAAGTAAGAATTTAGTGAGATGAGAGGATTGAAATGAGAGAAGTGAGCAATGAAAGATTATGGTGGGCAATGAAAGATTATGGTGAAAAAATGAAAGATTACGATGGGCAATGGAAGATTAGGGTGGACAATGAAAGATTATGGTGGGCAATGAAAGATTAGGGTGGACAATGGAAGATTATGATGAGCAATGAAAGGTTATGGTGGGCAATGAAAGATTATGGTGGGCAATGAATGATTATGGTGGGCAATGAGAGATTATGGTGTGCAATGAAAGATTATGGTGGGCAATGAAAGATTATGGTGGGCAATGAAAGATTATGGAGGTTAACGAAAGATTATGGTGGGCAATGAAAGATTATGGTGGGCAATGAATGATTATGGTGGGCAATGAGAGATTTTGGTGGGCAATGAGAGATTATGGTGGGCAATGAAAGATTATGGTGGGCAATGAAAGATTATGGTGGGCAATGAAAGATTATGGTGGGTAAGGAAAGATTATGGTGGGCAATGAAAGATTATGGTGGGCAACGAAAGATTAGGGTGGACAATGAAAGATTATGGTGGGCAATGAAAGATTAGGGTGGACAATGGAAGATTATGATGAGCAATGAAAGATTAGGGTGGGCAATGAAAGATTAGGGTGGACAGTGAAAGATTATGGTGGGCAATGAAAGATTATGGTGGGCAATGAAAGATTATGGTGGGCAATGAAAGATTATGGTGGGTAAGGAAAGATTATGGTGGGCAATGAAAGATTATGGTGGGCAACGAAAGATTAGGGTGGACAATGAAAGATTATGGTGGGCAATGAAAGATTAGGGTGGACAATGGAAGATTATGATGAGCAATGAAAGATTATGGTGGGCAATGAAAGATTAGGGTGGATAATGAAAGATTATGGTGGGCAATGAAAGATTATGGTGGACAATGAAAGATTATGGTGGGCAATGAAAGATTATGGTGGGCAATGAAAAAGATTAAGGTGGCAATGAAAGATTATGGAGGCCAATGAATGATTATGGTGGGCAATGAAAGATTATGGTGGGCAACGAAAGATTAGGGTGGGCAATGAAAGATTATGGTGGGCAATGAAAGATTAGGGTGGACAATGAAAGATTATGGTAGGCAATGAAAGATTAAGGTGCCAATGAAAGATTATGGAGGCCAATGAATGATTATGGTGGGCAATGAAAGATTATGGTGGGCAACGAAAGATTAGGGTGGGCAATGAAAGATTATGGTGGGCAATGAAAGATTAGGGTGGACAATGAAAGATTATGGTGGGCAATGAAAGATTAGGGTGGGCAATGAAAGATTATGGTGGGCAATGAAAGATTAGGGTGGACAATGAAAGATTATGGTGGGCAATGAAAGATTATGGTGGACAATGAAAGATTATGGTAGGCAATGAAAGATTATGGTGGGCAATGAAAAAGATTAAGGTGGCAATGAAAGATTATGGAGGCCAATGAATGATTATGGTGGGCAATGAAAGATTATGGTGGGCAACGAAAGATTAGGGTGGGCAATGAAAGATTATGGTGGGCAATGAAAGATTAGGGTGGACAATGAAAGATTATGGTAGGCAATGAAAGATTAAGGTGCCAATGAAAGATTATGGAGGCCAATGAATGATTATGGTGGGCAATGAAAGATTATGGTGGGCAACGAAAGATTAGGGTGGGCAATGAAAGATTATGGTGGGCAATGAAAGATTAGGGTGGACAATGAAAGATTATGGTGGGCAATGAAAGATTAGGGTGGGCAATGAAAGATTATGGTGGGCAATGAAAGATTAGGGTGGACAATGAAAGATTAGGGTGGAAATGAAAGATTATTGTGAGCAATGAAAGATTAGGGTGGGCAATGAAAGATTAGGGTGGGCAATGAAAGATTAGGGTGGACAATGAAAGATTATGGTGGGCAATGAAAGATTAGGTTGGGCAATGAAAGATTAGGGTGGACAATGAAAGATTATGGTGGGCAATGAAAGATTAGGGTGGACAATGAAAGATTATGGCGGGCAATGAAAGATTAGGGTGGAAAATGAAAGATTATTGTGGGCAATGAAAGATTAGGGTGGGCAATGAAAGATTAGGGTGGGCAATGAAAGATTAGGGTGGACAATGAAAGATTATGGTGGGCAATGAAAGATTAGGGTGGGCAATGAAAGATTATGGTGGGCAATGAAAGATTAGGGTGGACAATGAAAAATTATGGCGGGCAATGAAAGATTAGGGTGGAAAATGAAAGATTATTGTGGGCAATGAAAGATTAGGGTGGGCAATGAAAGATTAGGGTGGGCAATGAAAGATTAGGGTGGACAATGAAAGATTATGGTGGGCAATGAAAGATTAGGTTGGGCAATGAAAGATTAGGGTGGACAATGAAAGATTATGGTGGGCAATGAAAGATTAGGGTGGACAATGAAAGATTATGGTGGGCAATGAAAGATTATGGCGGGCAATAAAAAGATTATGGTGGGCAATGAAAGATTAGGGTGGACAATGAAAGATTATGGTGGGCAATGAAAGATTATGGCGGGCAATAAAAAGATTAAGGTTGCAATGAAAGATCATGGTGGGCAATGAAAGAGATTAAGGTGGCAATGAAAGATTATGGTGGGCAATGAAAAAGATTAAGGTGACAATGAAAGATTATGGTATACTCTCGTGATCTCATTCCCTCCCATTACTAATATAATGATATTAGTGCAGAGCTTCCTATGTGTGATATCGAGGACCCATAGAATTTTATTTTAAATTAAACTTAATTTTTTTAAATTAAAGTTGAACTATTTTAAATTGAAGTTGAACTATTCTAAATTAAAGTTCAACTATTTTAAATTAAAGTTGATCTATTTTAAATATAACTTGATTCATTTTGAATATAACTTGATTTATTTTAAATTATACTTGATTTATTTTAAACTAAACTTGACTTATTTTATATTAAACTTGAAATGTTTTAAATTAATGTTAAAAAGCTGTAGTGTGTTATAATAAATGAAAGCAATTATTATTAAATTATTCAGCAAAATACATCATCATCTTAGGCATTTGCTCAAAAAGGTTTAACTTTGTTGTCACACTTTAATTATCAAATTTGTGATGTTCAAAATGTCTATTAGCATCTTTTGTACCCAGGCAAGCGAAAATATGATACGTGATTGAAAGTTTAAATTGGCTATTATAATCAATGCTAAAATTGAAAGTATGATCTATAACAGATAATTGATGAAAATTAAATTTTAATTTGTCATAATTATAAAACATTCCTAATTCTATCGTCAGATATTCTCAACATTAACGTCTGTAATTGAAAATTGATAAAATACGACCAGTATTGATAGTCAACCATAACTTTCCGATTGTGAATGTTTTTACTAGGCACTCTCATATCTCCATAGAACGAACGAGCCTCTCCATTTTCCTCCCATGTAATGATCCGTAAGTTACCCATCCAGATTTTCTCATTAAAATTTCCGGGTGGTACAAAGAAGAACTTTGAAAGTTTGCTCATACTTAGGAAGGAAGTTTAGGCAAGTCAAATAAACTTTGCTAAGCCCTCCAAGTTCCAGAAAATTGATACGGCTGCTGCTTGAACGCTCAAAGCGCTTACAAGGACAGCAAATAAGAAAGACTAATAGATTTCTAGGAACTTTTGTAATAGTTTCATGAAATTTTATATTAGGATTAACTCAGGTTCGCAGACTGGTTTTATTACTTTAATTCCAGTAGCAATTTAGAATGGTGATTCTATGTAAGTTTGATCATTTTTTATACTTAATACTATGATTACATACATTATACAGTATATGCATTCATAGAATATAGATATTAAAAATAATATGACTATTTTAGATTACACGAATTTTTTTATATCTCGGATTAAATCGTCTAAGAATCGCTACTTACAAAATTTAAGTAATTTTCTTTTATTTTAGAGGTCTCACCCGAGTTTTGAAATTTCCATATTTTTCTTAAAGTGTTGATTTTTCTTTCAAAAATATAGTTCTTTTATGCTGAAAGTCAATGCACATTAATAGTGAAAACTGATGAGATACAATATTTTAACCTAATACCTACGGCAGCCATCTGGGATAGTGGATAGTTTCAATTTTTTGAAGTGGAAGTGATCAATTTCTTTGAGTATATTTTAAATTTGATACTGTTACATTATAAAGAAATAGGTATGATGAAATGTTAGATGCATGGAATGTTAAGTGAATAATTTTTTCTGTAGACCTCTGATACCAATTACTTCATAATGTAACAGTATCAAATTTAAAATATAACTGAAAGAAATTAATCTACAGAAGAAATAATTTACTTAACATTTCATGTATCTCATGGTTTTTATGGAAATCTTGAAATATTCAACTCTCGGGCAACACGTCGGTTTTTGCAATTTTGACTGGAAATTTTACTAGTATTGTTACGAAAACGTAAAACTTTTTGAAATCACTCTAATATAAGTACAGATGAATAAAGTGAGTTTGTAATGATTTTTTGGCAGTTTACTAATTTCACATTTACAAAAATGAAATTTTACTAATTGTAATGCTTGTAGAATCGTAGATTTTAAAAATTGGTCTTGGTACAAGACGAAAAAATTTTATGACTTGAAAATATTAGAGAATGGGAAAACTATTTGTGAAATAAGCATCATCACAGTGACTCTTTTCTCTGATAGTACATCATCACAGTGACTCTTTTCTCTGATAGTACATCATCATAGTGACTCTTTTCTCTGATAGTACATCATCACAGTGACTCTTTTCTCTGATAGTACATCATCACAGTGACTCTTTTCTCTGATAGTACATCATCACAGTGACTCTTTTCTCTGATAGTACATCATCACCGTGACTCTTTTCTCTAAGAGTACATCAACACAGTGACTCTTTTCTCTAATATTACATTTATTTTAAGTAAAATTGATAATTATTCAATTAGGGTGTTAAAAATGAGCTATGATTTTTTTTAAAAGAATATAAAGTTTGAATTTTTCTATTTTCAAAATGTGAAATGGTGAATTTTCTCTCACATTTTCGCATAAAGTTCATCTATATGAATATTCACGACTTTATGATTAAATCATTTATTTTTTCTTCTTACATTCAATTTATTATTTCATCAATTAATTTGTAAAAGGTCAAATTTATCTGGTTACGTTTTGAGGACAGGTTTTTGACATAAATCAAAAATTACATTGGAATAATTGAGAAATCTTATGCATTTAAAGGACGTTAGGATTGAAGTAAGTTTGTAACCAATCAAGGTGTTCCAGAAAGAATATTAATTTTGTAGATATTAACTCTTTATGCCCTGAAATAATATGAAGGTGAAATCTTTTGAGGTATTCTTAATATAGAGGAGCATTAACCATAAAATAAAAGAAATAAATTGCAATATTTTGAAAATAATAATTACAATTATTGTGCTTAAACTTGATCGATCGTTCAGTGGTTCTTTGAATTTTTGCTGTTTTTTTATTTCGGTAGAAAACTGCCTAAAGAAAACGTACTGAAAATTTCCGTTCGCTGGAAGTTGGTAAGGGGGGGGGGGGGAAGTCCCTCCCATTCTTGGTAGATGGATGGAATGACTGGACAACTCGCCGCTGGACAATTCGCCGCCGGACAATTCGCCGTGAGGACAACTCGCCGCTAGGACAATTTTTCGCTAAGACAATTCGCCGCCAAAACAACTCACCATGTGATATATGTTTTACTACCGTATACACCATTTATTTATAGAAAATATTTCAAATATAAGCTGCGTGTTGTAAATTAATCATCAAATATTCTTAGCAGTATTTGAAAATGTTTGCTTTTCCATTTCAAAAGTTAAATATAATGTTTTTTTAACTATTATGTAAACATAGAGTGTGTTGTAAATTAACAACAACATTTTCTTCGTTATATTTGAAAATATTTTGCAAATAAATAATTTGCTATTGGAAAGAAAACAAGTTCAGGTGTCTTCTTAATACGTTTAATAACTTATCAAAATTATTTCAGTTTAAAACTAGTACATCAGTACAAATAAAGGTCATTTAACTACGAAGTCTTATATTTTTGTCTTAGGTAGGCTACTGATTTACATTTACTATCACCTCTTCATTTTCCTCTTCTATTCGTGACTGCAGTCAGTCGTCGGTGCTTGTGTTCCTTTTCATATAATTCTTTGGTAAGTGATTGCATCCACGAAATAGCTTTTCTGCATTCACGAGCATTGTAACGGACTGGTGGTCGGTTCCTTTGTTGAAGGAGTCACTTTGCTTTCTGACTTTTTCTTCCTGTCCCTTGTATTTAATTTCCTATTTACGTCAACTAGAAAGCCTTTCATTTCAAAACAGACGATAAATACTTCTAAAATATATTAATAGCTCTAATGTTTTTGCGGCCTGAAATATTCTCACAGATATAACAAAAGAAACTAATTAATTGAAATAATGAAATTTGTCAACTACTGTTTTACGTCAGTCTTGAGCGTATAGAAGCAAATCAATGTTCAAATTTATTATTTTTTAAATATTTGTAAATCATGTATACGCTGGCCAAACATAAATCCGGCGGCGAGTTGTCCTAGAACCCCAGGATGGATCCTTGGTGTCCTTTAAGTGACCTGATGAGCTATTTCTGTTTACCCCAATATCTCGGTAACTTTTTTACCCAAATCGTACTTGCACCAAGTCTATAGACTCAAGGGAGGTTGGTCCTACAGTAAAATTGAAATTCCCAAGATCGTCTTAAAAGTTTTTTGATTTTCGATCTCTTTTTTTTTTATTTGGAAAATAAAATGTAAAGTGAAAAAGGGAACATAACTAAATTTTTTCTGAATGAAATAACTAAATATTCAGATAAAAATTCTAAAAAAGCACTCCTGATGATCTTAGGAATGTCCAGCTAAACATATTAGATTCCATAAATTTTTCTGAAGGACCAAACCCCATCGAGTCTATAGACTTTTTCGTGAGGGTGGACCGAAAAACAGGTTTTTTTGGCCTCCTGTGGGAGGGTTGCCCCAAAATGAAAAATTTACATGAACAACTTCAAAGATTTGGAGTATTTTAGCCCGGACGAGTATTACTGGTAACTAGCAAAACCACTGAACGATCCCTTAACTAATAAGGAGGCCTTAATAAATGCTTAACTTATCATTAAGGAATTATCTCCAAATTATCGCACAAAATATATATAATTGGAAAGGGGGCCTATATACGTACTCATCGAGCACAAGGGGTTAATGTGTAGACTGTAGATGATCGAAAATAGAACATGATGAATGTACTCTATGTTATTAGGTATAATTTATTTATTCCCTTGTAAAATTCCCTTTTCATAGAATATATCATTTTGGATGTGATTGGCTTTATATTTATAGACATAGAAATTTTGTCTTGTTATAATTTTGTCATTAAACATTTAAATTCTGTATTCTAATTTAATCATATCGTATGTCAGTTTATCATATATTATGTACATATATGATCTTTGATTGAATTCTTCCTATTTTCTCCCTCAGTGTTAAGTTTCTATTTATTAATATTGAAAGGTCAAAACAAAGGTCATAGCCAATTTATATAATTATTATATCATGATTTCATTTCTTCATGACAATTTAAAATGATTAGTTAGTAACAATAAGTCTAAAAATATCATAGGAAATAATTTAGTTCGAGTTGATCAATTATTGCTTGATTTCAACCTGCACAAGATTTATAAATAAAGTTCATAGTGGGGTGTTGATTTAAGGTTTCATTGACTATAACAGGTTAAACGAATAGGAAAAAAATGCCAGCTGTACAACTTCTTGAAGAATAGTTGTGAAACAGTGAGACAAATGCGATATTTTCTGAAAACCATACATATTTGAATGGTAATTCCGTACTCAGAATTCTTTTAAATTGAATAATCTATAATACGATATGAAAATATTTTAATATAATTGTTTTTCCGCTGAAAAAGAGACAAAAAAATAAGAGCTGTGCACTCCGCCGATTAGTGTGAGAGAAGAACAATTTCTGTCTTTCCTCTTGAATATCTCTTAAACGGTTGATTAAACACGTGTGTGATACAACTCAGAAATCTTTAGAATTTATTAATTGGTCGAATGATGTCAATTCTTTTTAATAACAGTGTTTCCGCTGCAAAATAGACAAAAAACTAACTGCTATTCACTACGAAAATTAGCAATGGAAGGAGCAATTTCTGTTTTTTTTTCTTGAATATCTCTTAAACGGTTGCTTAAACACATGCGTGATACAACACATGAATGTTTAGAATTTAATAATCTATCGATTGATATCAAAATATTTAAATAAAATTGTTAACATTTTCATGAGCTATGATAACTGTTGCTAAAATTAGAACAAACATAATATTGCAAATATAAAATAAGAAATAAATAATATAAAATATCAATTATTTGTACCATAGGTTTCATGACACTGCAATGCTATATCAATTTTGTTCATAAGTTACCAATTTTACTACTTTTTATAGCCCATTTACCTCCCTACCTACTGACTACTGTGTACAAAATTAGCAGGTACCTATACAGTGTCTTAAGAAGACATTGAAAATTCATTAATTTTTTAACTGTTTTATCAAAATAATTCTTTTAAAGTACTAAACAGTCATTATTTAATTTTCAATAAAATAAATTTCTAATTTCAGAGATGATTTAGAAGACGATACTTATAACCTTATAATTATGACTACCTAGGCTCTCCGAAATGAAAAAAGTATATTGTATTCAAGAATGTTTTACCTAATAACTAATTAGTATGTTGGAAGAATTATTTAAATAGCACTTTAAACAAAAAAATTTATCAAAAGAATTTGTGGATGCAGCTCTTATACCGGGTGAACAATAAAAAACTGGTCGAAAGTAAATGCTTATAACTTCAAAAGTAATTGATGTAGAAAGGTAAAACAAAAATCACATAAAAGAGTATATTCTCAAAGTTTTATTAAATACATTACAATTGTTTGAAATCGCAACTACTGTGCATAATACAGAGATTTATCCTTTTTTTCAAAATTAGCGATTACTGCAACTGCTTGGTTTTAATTTGTATACCTTATCTTTAACATATATCAGAGATAATATCCACTGCAGAAAAGAAAGTGCATACAGTTGCAGTGTCATATTTGAATCAAAAGTTTAGATGATTGTCGTCAGTCATCACAGTATTTAACATTTAACAGAACAAACATTTTCAGTCTCCACATCTTTAAAATAATATGGAACATGCATGGCCTATGCGAACTAAACCGCACCGAACTGTCACTTTCGCCGAGTGCAATGCATGTTTTCTCAAACACTTCATTTCTTGTCCATTTATTGAACAAAATCTTAACCATTTTAATTTATACATCCTCGTTGTATGAAATGGCAAATTTTCTCTTACCTTCAGTTGCAGAACTGCTTAAAGGATAATGATTATCAATGAAAACACGCTATTCAATAGTTAGTTGCATAAAGATTCATGAGGGTTGATTAAAATGTGTTGACGAAATATCCATTATGTTTAATTGAGATATCTGTATCCCCAATTCGATAGTTTTCAATATCTTTGAAATCAAATAAAACTTGAAAATATACTTTTTTGGTCACCTGGTAGTAACATTTTGAAGTTTTGTCTTACTATTTCTATTAGTTTAACCTGTTATAGTCTATGAACCTTGGTATTGATGACTCTGCTGGCTTCTTAAAGTTTAAAAAATCACGATATTTTGATTCGTTTCCTCGAATCATTTTTAACTAAATTAATAATTGCATTAAGAAACATATCAAGATGTGTTTATTATGTGCCCCTAACAAGTAGCCTGTCTACGTAAATTATTAAGAAACTGAAAATAAATCATAAACAATGTTAAACATAAAAAGTTCTATAAAAAATAAAATTGAAAATTATTAGAGCTATCTACCTATATTACTACTTATATAATTTCACTAAGATGAGAATCGATAAGAAACTAATATTAATTAATAAAAGAACACCTGAATTATAACATAATAATACAAACACTGAATATTATTAAAGTTATCTACCTATCCCTAACCTACTATCTTACATCGCTGTATTATTTCCCTAATCACACTTTTGTATTAGTCTGGTACATCTAAACTCCTATTCACATTATTCCTATCAACTAAAATATAACTAACTTCTATAAATAAACGAGTGAGAGTTTCCGTACCCCTACATAAAATTTTGACGTCATCTATATTTAATATTTTTAATCCTGGCATCCAAATCTTCAGAAGAATAAAAAAAATAAAGTTCAATAAATAATGTTTACTCTATATTCACACAGGGTAAGTTACAAGTTATAGTACGATTCCAAATTTTCGATCATGAAAGAAAATATCTACAGTAATTACAATTTACATTAATTTTATTATAAAACGTAAACATTACTTTACCTTTATAGCTATATTTAAAAAAACATAACTGATACTTAATTACTTACTCATGATCGATTTCAGTCTACGGAGAATACTTCTAATATTTCATTTACTTTCACCAATAATGAATACATCTCCTTTGGGATGACTGCTAGTGTATTGTCTCTTTAAAATGATGGATAATGAGAAATAGAATCAATGATACGTTAAGTCCTACTGGCCTGAAATAAATCGCAAAATGAAAGATGTATAGATATAAAATAGTCATATAAATGTAAAAGTAAATGGAAAGTGTAATGTAAATGTATAAAAGTCATGTAACTGTAAAATGTAAATGTAATATATAAATGTATAATGGTCATGTCATGTAAATGTAAAATGTAAATGTATAATGGTCATGTCATGTAAATGTAAAATGTAAATGTATAATAGTCATTTAAATATAAAACGAAATAATATTAGCTGTATTAAAAAATATATTAGACTGGTGAAAAAATCGAAAAATATGTACATTTTTTAGATATCATAATGATGACACTAATTTTCAGAATCATATTATGTGTAGGCGTTAGATTATTTTAGTATTATATAATTGACAGTTATTATATATATTATTATATTGACAGTTATATATATATTATTATTATAAGTGGGTCATTGAAATCAATACCACTTATCTCATACTAGAGTTAGTTCCGAATTACCGGACGGTTCCACATTTTCGATCATATAAGAAATAACGTGAGTGGATGAAATACCTACGGACAAAATGCCTAAGGACAAAATGCCTAACGGACAAAATGCCTAAGGACAAAATGCCTAACGGACAAAATGCATACGGACAAAAGGCCTAACGGACAAAATGCATACGGACAAAATGCCTAACGGACAAAATGTCTACGGACAAAATGCCTACGGACAAAATGCCTACGGACAAAATGCCTAACGGACAAAATGCCTAACGGACAAAATGCCTAACGGACAAAATGCCTAACGGACAAAATGCCTAACGGACAAAATGCCTACGGACAAAATGCCTAACGGACAAAATGCCTAACGGACAAAATGCCTAACGGACAAAATGCCTACGGACAAAATGTCTAACGGACAAAATGCCTAACGGACAAAATGCCTACGGACAAAATGTCTAACGGACAAAATGCATACGGACAAAATGCCTAACGGACAAAAGGCCTAACGGACAAAATGCCTAACGAACAAAATGCATACGGACAAAATGCCTAACGGACAAAATACCCAATGGACAAAAGGCCTAAAATGCTCTGTAGATATATTTCCTGTAAGGGAATATCCATAATTTTTAATAAGCGAGACCAAGTAGAAACAATGAGCTTTGTCTCAGTGAGAGTTTATTAATTCATTGCCAAAATTAATATGAACATTTGCAACTCAGCGTACTTAGTGTAAACTCAGACTTACTTCGCTGTTTTGTGATTTATTAATAAAGTGCTGAACAGTTGTACATAATTCCTTCTTGCTATATTTTGACTTTTTTATTAGATATCTATAATCATCTTATTATATTTTGATTTTTTAATAGCGTTTATTTTATTAGATAACTATAATCATCTTAAATCTATAGTGATGTTTATAGTTGTTTTTCAAATTCAAAAAGCAAGTAATGTGATTTCAAGGTTTGTTTAATTTCAAGGTTTGTATAATTTCAAGGTTTGTTTAATTTCAAGGTTTGTATAATTTCAAGGTTTGTTTAATTTCAAGGTTTGTATAATTTCAAGGTTTGTATAATTTCATGGTTTGTATAATTTCAAGGTTTGTTTAATTTCAAGGTTTGTATAATTTCAAGGTTTGTATAATTTCAAGGTTCGATGTTTGATTTTGCCCCCAGCAACTACTATACAAAATGGGTTAAATTGACGTTGGTTAAAACCTAACAGTAGTTCTGACTAACGCATAAACTTAAAAAGAGTAACTCCAACTCTCATAGTAAGTTGATTTATACCGCAGATACTTTGTGAGTTACTACAATAAACTGTGCCATAATTGTTTTAACATACGTTAAAATTTTCATGAAAGTAACTTCTAACTCTCATAGTAAGTATATTCAATCCATAAAAGGAATTGAATTAACTAATGTTTAGTGACACACCACGTTATAGTTGTTTTATCACACGTGACATGAATAAAGTCCAAACATCCCACGTAATAAATTGATTCAAATCATAAATTGATGACCCATTAAATATGACTCCATATGTGTTAACTTTTTTGTATCTGTGTACCCTGGGTTATAAAAAAATATCGTCGATATTTATATTATTTAACATAAACTTTCGTTGGCAATAAATACTATAGTATGGGATATAAGATGTAACTGAGACGGAAATATATTCTATTTGCATAGGTTTTACATATATTTAAAAAATATATAATTTGATGTGCAGTGAGAAACTATAATATCATTTACATAGTTCTTTATTTACCAATAATGATTTCATTACAGATATTACTTTAATATTTTACATTCGGCCCGGTCATTTAAATATGGAATTTATTCTTTCATTCTCTTTCTAACATTCTTTTACGTCACTATTTTACTATTTTATTTTGAATATTCATATATTTTCTATTTACATCAGGCATTTTGTCCGTTAGGCATTTTGTCCATTAGACATTTTGTCCGTAGGCTTTTTTACCTAGTTTCAGAAATAAAGTATGTAATTATTATTATTTAACCTACATTTTAGTTGGTAACCAATTAATTTACGAAGTGATCAAAACTTGCTATTTTATTTTGCTTTACAATAGTCAAAATATTGATTCTATTATTTTTTGGTAAATAATCAAATAAATCATTAAAGAAAAATCTCCAAAATAGAAAATGTGGAAACTTCATCAGAGTTATAATGACTATAACAAACTTTTTTGTAAAAAAATACTCAGGAAAATTACCCGTGAAAAGGAACCTACCTATCTTTTCAATGCTATAAAATTTAATTGAATTTCCACTTCTGGATTGTGTTAAAAACTTTAGAAAAACTTTCGAATCTTTGGCGGTTTCTTATTCCAAATAAAATGGATAGGGGCTGGAAAACTTTGAACTGCATTCTACTCCCAATATTTATCTTTGGAGATTCAGTGAAAGAATTCTAATGAGATCTATGGAATAAACCAGAAAAGTTTCTAACGAAAAACAAATCCTAACTAGTTTGCCAATTCTATCCAGTGAAGAGCGAACGGTTGGTGAGGCTCTGGAGTTGAAAAATGGTACTACAAATAAAAGGTGAAATGCTATTTAAATGCTAACAATAAAATGCTATTTAATTGCTAACAATAAAATGCTATTTAAATGCTAACAATAAAATGCTATTCAAATGCTAACAATAAAATGCTATTTAAATGCTAACAATAAAATGCTATTTAAATGCTAACAATAAAATGCTAACAGTAGAATGCTATTAAATGCAAACAATAAATTGCTAACAATATAATGCAAACAATAAAATGATAACAATGGAATGCTATCAATAAAATGCTATTTAAATGCTAACAATAAAATGCTATTTAAATGCTAACAACAAAATGCTATTTAAATGCTAACAATAAAATGCTATTTAAATGCTAACAATAAAATGCTATTTAAATGCTAACAATAAAATGCTATTTAAATGATAACAATAAAATGCTATTTGAATGCTAACAATAAAATGCTATTTAAATGCTAACAATAAAATGCTATTTAAATGCTAACAATAAAATGCTATTTAAATGATAACAATAAAATGCTATTTAAATGCTAACAATAAAATGCTATTTAAATGCTAACAATAAAATGCTATTTAAATGCTAACAATAAAATGCTATTTAGATGCTAACAATAAAATGCTATTTAAATGCTAACAATAAAATGCTATTTAAATGCTAACAATAAAATGCTATTTAAATGATAACAATGAAATGCTATTTAAATGCTAACAATAAAATGCTATTTAGATGCTAACAATAAAATGCTATTTAAATGCTAACAATAAAATGCTATTTAAATGCTAACAATAAAATGCTATTTAAATGCTAACAATAAAATACTATTTAAATGCTAACAATAAAATGCTAACAATAAAATGATAACAGTAGAATGCTATTAAATGCAAACAATAGAATGCTATTTAATACAAACAATAAATTGCTTACAATATAATGCAAACAATAAAATGATAACAATGGAATGCTATCAATAAAATGCTATTTATATGCTAACAATAAAATGCTAACAAAAAATGTTATTTAAATACAAACAATAAAATGCTATTTAAATGCTAAAAATAAAATGTTAACAATAGAATGCTAACAATAAAGTGCTAACAATAAAATGCTAACAATAAAATGCTAACAATAAAATGCTAGCAATGAAATGCTAACAATAAAGTGCTAACAATAATTTGCTAACAATGAAATGCTAACAATAAAATGCTACAATAAAATGCTTACAATGAAATGCTAACAATAAAATTTTAACAATAAAATGCTAACAATAAAATGCTAACAATAAAATTCTAACAATAAAATGCTAACAATAAAATGCTAACAATAAAATGCAAACAATAAAATGCTAACAATAAAATGCTAACAATAGAATGCTAACAATAAAAGCTAAATGAAATGCTAACAATAAAATGCTAACAATAGAATGCTAACAATAAAAGCTAAATGAAATGCTAACAATAGAATGCTAACAATAAAAGCTAAATGAAATGCTAACAATAGAATGCTAACAATAAAAGCTAAATGAAATGCTAACAGTTAAATGCTAACCATAAAATACTAACAATCAAATGCTAATAATGAAATGCTAACAATAAAATGCTAACAATAAAATGCTAACAATAAAATGCTAACAATAAAATGCTAACAATAAAATGCTAACATTAAAAAATGCTAACAATAAAATATTCAGGTAAAATGTTAACCATTTCAATCTACTTTTTTGTTTATGTAGTGATGCAAACACATTACTTGTGTCCGCATAACTGCTTTGGCGAACCTATATAATTATGTGTAATGAGCATTCACAGCTAGTTACCATTTGGCTCGCATGAGATTAACATCTAAATCTCAAGTCCTTAATTTGTGAGACAAATACTTGTGAGTGCTTAGTGAAATGCATAGTGTTGTAATTATTGCTTGATCTAGAAATACAATCCCTTTCGAGTTATAACAAATAAAGTGTTATTTAACCTAAATACGTTTGAGCATTGACCAGAGGCCTGAGGTCGGAACCATATAAGCAGGTTGGTTCTATGGCATGGCAATGAGTATTTAGTAGAAGGAGATTAATAGATATAAAGGAATCTGAAAATATAAACAAAAGAGTAAGATTCTAATCACTAGAAGAACCCATACAGTGGACCGTTATAAGGTACCACAGTTGATGAAGACACCCCAATGGGGGACCATCACATTTAAGAATATATCATAAAATATCTGTTTGTATATTATGTTTGATATATTTATTCGATATGTCATTGATCGCTTTACTTTTAATATTTTAATAGTTTTTAACAAATAAATTATGTTATTTTACAGGTCAGATATTATGAAAAGTTAATTAATTTGTTACGTATTTTTTATTCATTGTTATTTAAATAAGGAGGAAGATTTAATATTGTTTAGCAAATCCTTTTATTTTAAAATGAAATTAATGGTCATGTTTTCACAGCGTTGGAGAAATTATTGTTAAACTCATTTCATATGTATCCATGTTACGTGATGCTTTTGGAGCGTTGAAAACGCTGCAAAACCGCTCGTGACCCTAAGCGAAATAATCTTTTATTGTTTGGAGTTCAATCAGATAAATTTGGAAAATTAATTCAGAAATTCTTATAATTTCAGAAATTTTTATAATTTATTCTCAGAATTTTTCTATAATCATATTCAAATTTTTTTATAGTTTTAATCAGAATTTTTTATAATTCCATCCAAAAAAATTATAATGATATTGAAATTATAAAAATCTCTTTCAAATATTTTGAAATTATATTCTAGAATTTTGTTCCATTTGGATCAATTTTTTTGAAATTTTCATTCCAAAATTCAGAAAATTTATCTAAAATTTCTAAAAATTTGTTTTCCAAATGACTCAATTTAGAACACATCATAATCTTTAATTCCAAAACAAATACCATCTTCATTCAAAAACAAAACAGTCAGTCAAACATTACAATTCCCTCTCACTCAACAGAATATTCACTTTGTTACATGAAAATCCTTCTAATGGAACATGCTATCACTTTATCATCTTAACAACTTAAAATGTTAAAATGTCAACATGACAACATTTTAACATGTTAAAATGTTAACATGACAACAATTTAACATGTTAACATTTTACGCCATCTATACTCATCCTGACTTCGAAATATTCCCATCAAGTAAACCAGGTACACATCTCTCACCAAAAAGAAAGTCCGCTTCAAAACTGTATTTCTTGTTCATGCAAATTGGAGTTGTGATCAAAGTAGAGTGTATTCAGTTGGAGAAAAGGAGTTGCGTATCTTTTGAGCTCTATTTACAAATCGCCCAGACGTACAACTCCCTTTCTCTCTCTCTCTCTCTCTCTCTTTCCAGAGAAACCGCGCTTTCAAAAATCGGAATGGAGGCCTCGGTGCAAATGAGTAGGAAAAGCACGAACCTACAAACGTACACACAGACTTCAAACAGTGGAACAACAAGATCTTTGAGACCTGGTAATGGAACAACATACCCTCATTTAGAATTATGAGTGCCAGCAGTTAAAACCCGGTGGAGAGCGGAAGAAAAATATACACTTAATGGTATAATATGTAATTTTGAACGGGTAAATACGTAATCTATACATTCTTTGCCATTGGCCAATTTGTATAATCTCGAGAATGCGCTGCGCATATTAAAATCCCATTACACCCCTAATGCTGATCATACGTTAATACCTTCTTTTTATTTATTAAATCGAATATAAACATTATTTATATATAAATATATGAGGATTACTTTAAAAAGCGCAACAAAGATGACAAGAAATAAATGGCGAATATTTCAAAACTCTCCACATAATCGCAGTTATGTAGTTTGTTGTAAATCGAATACTAATAAATAAAATTAAGATATTAATGCACACTCGGGGTATGAAATTGCACAGCGCATTCTCAAGATTGTGCAAATCGGCAAAATGGTGCGTAAAATATATATTTTTTTAACCCTATCAAAGCAGTCGATAAGTTATTGTCAAACTATAAAAGATGTTTGCACTCTTCTTGGAAGATACCAACTGTATTTCATTTATACATATTTTATCAGTTTATATGCACTTAGAATACATTACCACAATATAATTCAATATCTGGTTATTGGATATTAGAAGTACAAAGCTTAACGCTTCTATTGTTCTTCATCCAAGGCGTAGATCACTATTTAGAATTTTTACACATAATTACTGCCAAAGCTATAATGTCGTAGGTTTGATATCGCAGTGGAGATCATTCTTGATCTAGTTAGATTAGCTCGCCTCAATGATTCTATTGAGCTTACAGAGGAAGGAACATAATAACTGTCTAGGTATATATGCAGTCACTGGATCTCAATCAACAAATTAGATTAGTAGCTGACATTGGAGCATAATTGAGAGTGTTCATCGAGCCTGTGATCTTATACCATCTTTCGAATTTAGTTGATGAGAGCACTCTGTTAGGAAGTTAGGGTGTGGGACAAGAATAGACGACAAAGTACTCAGGTAGCAATGATTCTCGGGCCAATGTTGACCCAATATAGTCAATGTTGTCCCAATATTGCCAATGTTGACCCAATATAGTCAATGTTGTCCCAATATAGTCAATGTTGTCCCAATATTGCCAATGTTGTCCCAATATTACCAACGTTATCCCAGTATTGCCAATGTTGTCCCAATATTGTCAATGTTGTCCCAATATTGTCAATGTTGTCCCAATATTGCCAATTTTGTACCAATATTGCCAATGTTGTCCCAGTATTGCCAATGTGGTGCCAATATTGCTAATGTTGTCACAATATTGCCAATATTGTCCCAATATTGGCCCAAGAAACATTGCTACCAGGGTTGCCTACCGTAAAGATTTCATATGGGCTTCCAATGGTTTCACATACACAATTATATATATTCTAAACCAACTGAATAGCTGATTCATTAATCAATAATAATCGAATAATTTATCATACCAGCATTAGTATTTTAGTTTGAGTACCTATAAGTGTGTACCTATAGTAATTTTAATGAACCATATTGATCTAGGCACATATCACAGAGCATTAAATAGGCTTAGTGGGAGTGTTTACCATTGGTTATTTTCTTATTGCAGTAAATGACTGAATTAGACTATCATGCAATAGAACTCAGTAATGGAAATAAAAGAAACAGTTTGCTAGGAATAATGAAAAACAACTATCAGTATATGGTAATTAATTCAGTATATAGAATAGGCAAGTTACGACACATCTTAATTATTTATATATTAATTATATTAATAACTGGTCGAATTATATTTATTAATAATTCAACCAGTGACGTCACAAAGCTAGAGCAGAAACTACAGTAGAACTCCTCTATAATAAAAGTTTTCTTTAGTCTGCCATAAATTGGACATTAGCATTTATAAAACGAAAGAAAAAGTTTCACTGCAGACGCTACTTCTTTACTCATGACACTACCTTCACTATACATGATTCCATTATAGAGGACTTCTATAGTACAGCACCTGTCAAAATTATTTACCATTTGGGGTTAGGAATGAATTACCTGGTGCAAATTAAGTGATGGATGGAAATTTCAAAAATTTATTATCTAAAAATTGTATCAAAATATGACCATCAAATTTTATTTATGCTCCAGAAAACAAAATGTGTATATTCTCTTACCTATTGAAATTTTCATTCGTTATTTCATTTGCATCTTCATTATTTTTACAGATATTTATACATAGATAGTCTAAACTTATATTCTATAATGTTTTTAATGGTTGAAAATTGCTTAGTCATCTTAATATGGATTGGATGCTATATTACTAGTGTGAGGTAACATGTCTCGTCTAGTATAACATCGAAATGCATGTATCTCGTGATAGGCGGTTATAGAGATAATTCTGGTAGTCTGTGATGATCAAAGCAGCAGCTAATTGGAAGATTAAGCGGCTTTGAACATCTTAGAATTAGGACAAAACATTGGGTCAGCCAAGATAAATGTTCCGGAAGTTTCTTTTTTAGGATATATATTACTTACGAGATATTCACTATTCATGTTGCAATGTAACTCGGAATTAATTAAAGTTTAGAGAGAAATGAAGTTAATTTAATTTGCGTATTCTCCTTTGATATCAAATGGAATTAAATTTAAATCGGATGGAAGCGTACGTGAATCAGTCAATTTTTTTAGTTTTTTTTAGAAAAAGACACGTGTCGACTATAGTTGATGTTCGAAATAGGCAAAGGGTTTCAGTTGTTCGAAGTATTGAAGAGGTATGGAAACTGGTCGGTCGTTCTGTAAAGCTGATACCTATAGAGCAGTTGTTTCCAGACTCTTGTTCTAACGACTAAATTTTCTGAATCTTGAATAAAATTCCAAATTTTTGAATAAGATTAAATTTTTAAGAAATCTGAAATAATATTCCAAATTTGGTAAATCAATTTTAATTCAAAAAATATAAACTGAAAAATACGGAAGATCCACGAACCACATTTCATATCTATTTATTTTTAAAGTCATTATGTGTATATATAATGAAACCAATACATCAATATTTTTTCTTTTATAAAATAACTACATTGAAATGTCCATATGGTAATGCAAAAAAATTATGTAACTACTAGAAATGGTTGGAAAAGCTACAAATATCACTTTACGACCATGTGTGACGAATTAGTCACATAAAAAAAAGGACTTTGCTGTGATTAATTTAATGTGTGGTGCCTTGTGACGAATGTGACTATCGCATCTCATGTTGAAAAAAAATTCAGGAAATTTCAAAACAAATAAATATTAGTACATATATTAATTATTTATTGGCTACTAACTAGACACATTTGAAGTTTATAAAATCTTACCTTTTGAAAATTAATTCCGGTCGTAAATGGATAAAAAGGGGTTCGCTGTGAACCTACATCTGGTTCATAGGATCACAAAGGACCTCTTTGGAGGAAATTATGGTGAAACATTCGAATTATGTGGGGACCCATTTGAATTTTCTATGATTCACCATTAATTTTTTTATGGGTGAGACATAATCATTAAGATAGTTCCCACATTTCGTAATAATTTTGGGACATATTGATACTAATTTCTTTCAATTTAATAAAACAGCTACTATATTTTTAAGGTAAAGGCTGAACATCTCTTTTCGTGTAAAATATTCACTCTTTTTTTTCGATGAAACTTGGTTTACCATATTTGGAAAATTAATTCAGAATTTTCGAAATTTTATTGAATTTTCCTTTATTTAGAAAATTTTATCAAATTTTTTGAAGGTTTAGTTGATTTTTTCCGAAAAAAAATCAATTATTTTTTCAATTTTTTCAAAATTCTGTAAAATTATTTAAAATTTTGTCGAAATTGAAGAATATTAAATTATTAAAAAAATTTCGAATGAAAATTGAATTTCAAAGAATATCAATAGATGTTATCAACATAAAAAAAAAATTTCTATCTACAAAATGGATCAATATCATCCTAATAAACATTCAGTGCATCCATTAACCATAGTCTCCATTTTGGTGCAATTGCCATAGAAAGCAGATGGGGCGTATCTAATGTACTAAATATAGCTTCAAAGTGCATCTCCTAAAATGCGGAGTGTGTTAAAGGGGCAGTAAGCCTTTGGACAAACTTTTTCTCTCATGTTGATGAATCGATAGAGGGAAATTAAAAGATTAAAATGTAGTCAATTGAAGCGCAACCTTCTGATTAAATTCACAGGTAGTAACACTTAAAAGACTGACTCTGGAGTTTGAGATCGACAAGAATTTATAACAGCAATGCAATATTTGTACATGCTTTGAATCAACTAAGATTTCATTACTTTTATCATTAAATATTTTTTAAATGGGAATATTCTAAATCTGTTTTCAATTCATTCACATCATTTTTTTTTATCTTCTGATAATTAATCAACAAATATAATCCTTTCCAATTATAAATTCAAACCTAATTTCAAATTTTTGTTGTAAATTTTATCATTTTTCAATTTTTTGAAGATATAGAAATGATATATACCAGGATTCCCGATTTTCGATGATCCATCTTCACTTTCCATATCTAGGTATCGGCCACGGAATAATCGGAATTGATTCCAAATATCGTAAAAGAAGCAAACTCATTCGACATTTACTCAAGCAAATTATAATAGTTCCAAATGGACTCAAAGAATCCGACAAAAAGGCGCACTCCCAAATATACCGAAAGTTAGGGTCAAAGACTGACGTTCAGCTCAGTAAATGCAATTACCAATACTTTTTTCTAAAACTAAATTCGATTCAGATAAAAGCGAAAGAAGTTACCGTCCTTCTATATTTAGCGTCCAAATGTACAAATATTTTCGAAATGACTAGAGTGATCACATATATGAACAAATGTATGTAAACACATTTTCAGATTTAATTGTTAAAATTCTGTCCATTTGACAAAAACCTACCACTTTAGTGATATAAATATAAAGTTATATATGCCCAAATGAAGTATTCCATTTAAATTGTTAACATACTTTAAAAAGAACTTGATAATACTTAAATATATTTCAATTTCAATCTTATTTGTTATAAATAAAAACACGCACTTACACATACTATACATATATAGTGTCCTTATAGTGTCCTTAAATAGTGTCCTTAGATTAATGGTTTTATAATGAAAATTATGAGAGCAGTCGGTGTTTTTATTCTGAGCGTGTAGGCATACCTCAGGTCATAACGAGAGTTCAGGGTTAAAAAGCAGCAATTTGTGGTCATTACTGGAAACAAAATTACACCGAGCGAACCATTCCAGAACTAATCTTGAGGAGAAAACTTTGTGGGTATTATGAGGGGAGAATTGAATTAACACTGGGACGAAACAGCTTACGGAGATTGTTTGTACGCTTCGTCATTGCCTCCAAGCGAAACTTAATGACTATTGTCTAATTAAATGTTTTGCACTTTATATCCAGGAGACAAAACTACAGTATAGGTTCAAGTAGGAGATTGAGATTTTCATTTGTTCTAATATGCAATAATAATTGATGGTTATAAGCGAATAGCACATATGTAGTTATTAAATTCTTAACACTACACTATATGCACCTATAAAATATACTATACATGCATATATTTTTCTTAATTTACCGATCTACGATATCTTAAGAATGCGCTGCGCATTTTTGAGGAGGCTCTCGTGTGAGAACCCAACGATCGCGATGATCTCGAGTTTGTGCAAGGGTTGTTTGCGCATTTTATGGAAGCCTCCCCTCCCCCTCAGACACGAAAATCACATCTTGTATAGGTACCTAATTTGAAAATATCTTGTCAGTACCTAACTAGAGTATCTAACTACCTAATTCGTTACTTCCTAACTTTTCACTTCCTAACTTGTCACTTCTTAACTAGTGTGTATCTAGGTACTTAACTTGTCACTACCTAACTAATGTATCTAACTACCTAACTCGTTACTACCTAACTTGTGTATCTAGGTACCTAACTTGTCACTACCTAACTATAGAGTATCTAACTACCTAATTTGTTACTTCCTAACTTGTCACTATCTGACTAGTGTGTATCTAGGTACCTAACTGTCACTACCTTAGTAATGTATCAAGCTACCTATCTGGTCACTGATAGGTAGCCCATCTAGTGTATCTATAGGTACCTAGATACTATGGTTAAGTATTTTCCCTCCTTTTCATTAAGCTTTAGGCGTTTGAAGCACTGCTTCATACTATTAGGTGCCTTGCGCATTCTCGAGATTGATGCTCAACTTCATCATCCATTTTATTTGCGCAATCTTAAAATTGCGCAAAAACGGTAAATTTCACGAAAAACATAATAATGTTTGGAAAGATGTTCAAACACCTCAACGATAAAACAGCCTGCAGCGTACATCTCCTCAGGCTTCAGAAGCTTATACCTTCTTCTCTTTAACTTAAAGCTCTAGCATGATTCTAAGCAGGTTATTTGTTACAGTATCTTACTAGTTTATGATATAATATATCTTACTGAAACATCGCACAATTATATTTTGGTGCTAAGCTGATGTTGTAATTGCTAAAACGCTTGCAAGAGTGAACACGATTCCAAATTCTCAGAGGAAGATGATTAACAATTTATGGATACATCCATCAGCTGCACATATGCCAAGAAATAGTGAAATGCAAGACTAGGCAACATGAGGAAGAGTTATTACTCTGCTAACAATGCAGAGATAGCGCTATCTTATTGATAAACATGTAACAAAGGATTAGTAAATAATGTTCGTTTTTAAAAACATTTCAGTGATTTGATGCTTGATTTTTTTTCTAAATAATTCAGTAAATTTTTATTACTTATATGGTGTCCTTTTTCGTACTATTTCTTGTTTTGTGCATTACAGAATCACGAGGTAGCTTTACTGCATCCATGAGCTATTATCAATCACTGATAATTGGTTGGTGATTTTTTTCATGAATCCACTTTCTTTACTGACAGTTTCTTTCAGCCCCTTGTATATTATTTCCATATGATGTCAGCGATATAGCCTTTGAAGTTAAAGCCCTTATTAATTTATCACCTGTACTGCTCTGCATTAATTAATAATCTATTTTAAAATTATAAAACCTAATTATAAAACCTAATTATATTAATTTATCAGTTTAATTGAATTAATTGAAGACTTCTTAGAAGAAGAATCTTTAGATGAAATATTAAAACCTTTTGTTTTATTTAATACACATTATATTCTAACTATTTCGTAGTCTAAATAAAAAATCACTTTTTAAATTAATAACTGGAACAAACTGAATGCTTTTCTTCGAAAATCTATTGTTATTATTTTTATTAATTTACAACACGCTATAAAACATTAACAAAATCATTTATACAATATATAATAACAATTAAATTATCAATTTGTTTGGTTCATTGTTTTCCCTTTCTGTCTTTTTGAACTACCTGAAAATTCAATCCCAATGATAATTCGTTCGAATATGAATGATTGAATTCAGTCCGGTGTGAAATGGAACTGTCATTCGAATCGTGCTTTACTGATGGTTTGTTATATATGTACATATATTATATCCATGCATTTTTTTAATAGCTACAAAGGGTTCAGTTTTGATTGACCTTATAGGAGTCATTTGAAAACACCTATTGGTTTTTAATTATAATGCACAATGAGAATTATTATTGACATTGTTGTCTTTAAAATAATCAGTAAAAATGAAATAGAATTATGAATTTTCCCCTGAAAAAAAAATTTTGTTTATAAAAGAAATGTCATTGAAATTGGTATCCATAATACCTGAGGTAATCCTGGATACCAATTGTAATAACCAATTTAAAATACCATATGATATATATTTTTCAAATGTAATCGATAACTTTGAACTTATACCCTAGAACAGTTATTTATAGAAAAAAAAAAAATCGGCAATGTATATAGATATATATAAATATGTATTATATTCTTTTCAATGAATTGCTATAAGAAAATAGTGCATTAAAAGCATAGCAACATCTGGCAACCCCAGTATAAGAAGTGCCAAGTATTTCCGTTGGAGAAAGAATCATTCGGGAGGCTATAGAAACCATAGCTGCAAATTTTCGAAGCGAAACGAGCTCAGGAAACATGATCACCGATACTTTATCAACTGAACTTCCTAACTGTAAGTTTCCACTCAAAAAGTCCTGGAAATTTATGGAACGGAGGGATAGAACCGATTGCGTAGATTAAGGTAATTTACTTGGCATTGTTGATTGGCTGGAGATGTGGAAAATGAAAGAAAATGTTGGGAAGTATGTTCAACAACAGTCGTTTGGAAAAGGGGTCTCATCTTAGTATTTGACTTCACGGGAATAATTGATAAAGTCTTAATTAATTTATCAGTAAGGTTTAATTATATTGTACCAATTCGGAAAATTGCGGTCGTCGAACCGTTTATTTTACGATCATCAAAAAAAAATGAATGATGAAAGGATCATTTCTATACGACGATATTTGATTTAATGAAACTTAATTTATCATTCATTTTATTAAAACAATTTATCTATCGTATTTGTCATCTCGATGATATTATTTTGAATTAATATTTTTTACGATAAAATACGTTCAATATTCACCGTGATGGACAATGATAGGGAATCTGACCAGTATAAATTATCCGACTGTCATGCCTATATGAATCTGTTATTTTATTTTACATATTATTAGGTAAATAAATGAAATGAAATATTAGCTACTGATTCTGGAATGGCTTACCAATATTTTCCCAAATCAACATTGACGTTCAAGTCATAAATAATATGACGCGTTCGGTGGAGGAAGGTTGAGAAAGATATAACGGATGATCAAGGTAATTTTACCAATATTTTCTTTAAATACTGATGGAAACATAAAAATAGTCTGAAAAATATTTAGTGCATGAATAACTTTTTCATGAAAAAGTTCATTTCATGTATTTTGGCTTAGGCCATTCCCAAGCCATTCGACATTCCTTATGTAAAATGGCTTAGGCCATTCCTAAGTCATTTGACATTCCATATGTCAAATGGCTTAGGCCATTCCTAAGTCATTTGACATTCCACATGTCAAATGGCTTAGGCCATTCCTAAGCCATTTGACATTTCATATGTCGAATGGCTTAGGCCATTCCTAAGTCATTTGATATTCCCTATGTCAAATGACTTAGGCCATTCCTAAGTCATTTGACATTCCATATGTCATATGCACAAAAATGGGAATTATTACCGTTAAAAATATCCTATTGTATGTTTACCTAAAAAAGATAATGAATAACGAATATGTGGAGACTATAAAACTGCTGTCAATGAAGCAATTGAGTCTACGGTATATCCTCTTCCAAATCCATCCGACAGTTTTGCATCATTATCTAATGGAAATATAAGTATAAGTAATACAAGTAGTTTACATAGCGGGGTTTCAATGTTACTTATATTTGTGTAACTTATCAATCCACACATGGTACGTGATGTCAGATTTAGTTATATATTGATTAATCTCTAAATTATACCCATCAGTGTTAAATTTCCTTTTCGAATATTTTTTCTATATGGACGGAGATATTTAATGGATGAAATACATATAAAATTGAAGAAACACATAAAAATTAGAAAATCATATCCATATATTCCCGTGCGTATTATAGTAACATTCCATTTTTTTCCATATTTCATTACTGATATTGGGACAGAAAATAATTGTATTCACATTCATTATATAGAGAGATTATTCATAATAATATCACTCGATGATTCCTCTGATATGCTATTTATAACTTTTTGGACCTAAATTAATGTATACGAATGCATTACTGTCATTATGACGTTATGAATTAATGAATATGAAACCAATTTTATTACTGGTAATTCAACAGATAATTAATTATTCCTCTTTTGGATATTGGAGTATGACAATGAATTATTGATTACAGTTTCAATTACCAGATGTAAATTAATTTTTCATTGAAAAAATATTATTTTCAATGTAGAGATAACAGTTTTCTACCAACAACGAATAAATTTTATTATTTTGATGAGAGTTTCTTTTGTTTAAGGTTGATTCACACATCACCGTGATCCGTCCGGCACGTCACCGGTCGGTGATTTTTTATCACTGAGTAGAGCCGGTACTGTGTGTACATGTCCGTTGAAATTAAAGTAACGATATATTTTTTCACTGACACCGAATCACTGAGAGGAGAGTGACGGAGACGGACCGGTGACGTGCCGGACGGATATCAGTGATGTGTGAAGCAACCTGCATTTAATAAACATTTAGCAATATCATTTGTTTAGCCAATATTAATAATACCGAATGAGAAAATATGCATAAGTAAACATGCATTGTGAAGCTGCATAATTAATTAATGCATATATTTTATTGACCCAAATTGCTTTCTGTCTTTTTAATAGAAATCACAAATTAATAATTTAATGCATTGAACAATAAAGAATTATTTATTTTGAAACCTTTTCATTTTCTAAAATTAAAACATTCAATGGTAACAAATTAATCCAAACGAACTAATATGTTTTATTATATTTCCAAATACTAATACTATATGCAGTGATCAAGTAAGTTTTTTCTATGATCATGCTGTTTTTTAAACATTATTACAATTTGAATTAATTCAATTTCATTATAATATCTTATATATAATACCATAATGTTCATTCAGTTATTTAAATGTTCAAAAATTCACTCAAATCATTCTTGAGAAAGATGTTTTTAATAGGTATCGGAAAATATTTAACAGTCAGATCTTTTAGTATTGTCGATTGCAGTAAAATTTATTATATTATATATAATTATAGAATATAATAATTATATAAGACGATAGACTATCGTAGTTGGGTAAATTCTTAATTATTGGGCAGTTTCACATTCTCGGTTACGTAAGAAAAGAATATATTATAGATATTGTTTTATTCTTATTGGTATCCATGATAGCTGCATGTATCATGGATACCAATTAAAATAACATTTACCTTATAATTATTATATATATTTTTCTTACGTGTCCGAAAATGTGGAAGTGTCCGATAATTAAAAGGTTAGCCTAGATAGATGACATTTTTACAATCGATGAAGATTTCCCGATTTCCCGACTGACGACATCAGTTTTCTCACTGGGAAGTCACTCAAATCAGAGAGTAATTTATGGCTCCTTCTCATATAACGGTTTTGTTTGAATTTCCCTTGCATTGACTGTTCTGGAACGTAATCTCATTTGCATATAAAAAGCCCTGGGAGATTTTTTTCGCACTGATCATTATGTTATCCTTCTTCTGGAGAAAAGGTAATAAAGAAAGCCATCTACTTTTTCACTAGACAGATAAAAATGAACACTATGAGCAGACTAATGAATTGTTTCTTTCCATTCATTCATTTATCTCATCTCTTGGTAGTCAGCTGAGTACTGGAATAAGGGCTTAGTGTAATGAACCTTTAATTTAAAGTCTCCTTACAACTTTGTAGATTAAATGATTTCCCAAGAAATCAGGGATTTTCTTCCTCTTTTCTCTGCTCGACAACAAAATTCTCCCTTCGAATTTGGACTTTTTTGTCCTAGCAGTTAATGGCATTGCTAAATACTCTCGTAATTATCCAAATCTTTTATAAGAAATTTAGGTTTCTTAATTTTTTTGGCTATAATTTCTTGCCTACAATTTGGTACACAGAAGGTGATGCAATGTCTATACCTACTTCTACTAGTGACTCTGACACCATGGTACACAGAAGGTGATACAGTGTCCATACCTACTTCTACTAGTGACTCTGACGTCAAAATGACACCAATGGTACATAGAAGGTGATACAGTGTCCATACCTACTTCTACTAGTGACTCTGACACCATGGTACACAGAAGGTGATACAGTGTCCATACCTACTTCTACTAGTGACTCTGACGTCAAAATGACACCAATGGTACATAGAAGGTGATACAGTGTCCATGCCTGCTTCTACTAGTGACTCTGACGTCAAAATAACACTAATGGTACACAGAAGGTGATACAGTGTCCATACCTACTTCTACTAGTGACTCTGACGTCAAAATGACACCAATGGTACACAGAAGGTGATACAGTATCCATACCTACTTCTACTAGTGACTCTGACGTCAAAATAACACCATGGTACACAGAAGGTGATACAGTGTCCATACCTACTTCTACTAGCGACTCTGACGTCAAAATGACACCAGTGGTACACAGAAGGTGATACAGTGTCCCTACCTACTTCTACTAGTGATTCTGACGTCAAAATGACACCAATGGTACACAGAAGGTGATACAGTGTCCATACCTACTTCTACTAGTGACTCTGACGTCAAAATGACACCAGTGGTACACAGAAGGTGATACAGTGTCCCTACCTACTTCTACTAGTGATTCTGACGTCAAAATGACACCAATGGTACACAGAAGGTGATACAGTGTCCATACCTACTTCTACTAGTGACTTTGACGTCAAAATGACACCAGTGGTACACAGAAGGTGATACAGTGTCCCTAGCTTTCCTAGTTACAGTACATCTATGAGTCTATATAGTGATCTCCTGTAGTGAATGAGTTAGAATTTAGCCAATAGAAAATAAGATTGTAGCTAATTTAGATGAAGAAACAATAGAAAATAAGAGCATGGATATTCAAAGAATGACATGCTGAAATTATTGGAACATACAAGTCGAAATTATGTTAATATGAATTTGTTGAAACCTTTTCAGTGTTCAATATAAAAGAGTTTTATAAATTATTATTACAAATTTATTCTCATTATCTCATTTTATCCCTACAGCTGTTAACTTTTTTCTTAGTTCAATGTAACGAAAATCGTTAAAATTTACCCATTTCATTAACTAAATATTACAGTGACAACTTTGTCAGACTATGTACTCTACACATTGGATCCATATGACATGATTTAAGTTAAGATGACTTATTTAAACACTTCAAAGATTTCCCTAACACTGAAACATCGGATTAGTATCCAAAGGTGATTTTAAGGGACTAGATATACCTTATCAAGTATATTAGTCGAATTAGAAAATTATAAACATATTTTAGATAATATAAAGCATATTTCAAAGATAATATTGTCATCACTCTAGTAATAACATAGTAACACTGCTTTATTGTGTATTTTGCCCAATTTTATTCTGGGCTCAATTGTTTTAGAGCCCAATTGTCGTGGGCCTAGTTGTCTTGGAGCCAAATTGTCTGGAGCCCAGTTGTCGTGGGACCCAATTGTTCTGAGAACAATTTTCGGCGGGCCCAATAATCGGTGCCCAATTGTCCTCGGCCCCATTGTCGGTGCACCCACAAAAGGTGATACATTGTCCATAGCTACTTCCACTAGAAACTGTTACGTCAAAATGACACCAGTAGTACACAGAAAGTGATACAGTGTCCATACCTACTTCTACTATCGACGCTGACGTCAAAATTACACCAAGGCTCTCATTACTTTGAATTAGAGTGTGTACCACTAACTCCTAGCTCAATAATACCTCTTCAAAACTCTACAGCTACAGTGACTACACAGCACATTAATTTCATGTTTCTTTTTAGTTGGTAAGCTTGAGACTGATGATCGAGGATTAAAACTTGCGATATATATAACTATACATAAAAAATTGGACATAAGGATGTTCTCTGGGGGGATTTTTTCCAGGGTGATTATTTCCGGGTGGGATTTATTCCGGGTGGGACCAATGTTAATATCCAATTATAAATTACAGTGAGTGACTAATTGTTGCAACATTGTTATCTTCATCTTCAATATCGGCTGTTGCATTCGAAATAAACCTACACATTTGTAGTAGTCACTTCCTATTTATATTCTTCACTTCATTCTAAGATTTTCTTTCATAAGGCATCTTTCAGTTGCTTCAATTTCCATAATGTTGGTACAGTAGAACTCCTCTATAATGAAATCTTGAGTAGTGAATTCATAGTAGGTACTGAATAATGAGTAATATTCATAGTAAAATTGGTTCACTATATAGAGGCTGTACTTCCTTACATCAGGATCCACTAGCTTCACTTTACTTGATTTAATTATAGATAACTTAATTATATATATAGCCATTGTTTGCAAATAACTTTAAAAAAAATTCTCTTGTTTTGTAGCTGCATTACTTACGTAAACTGGATGCAGGCATATATTTCAACATAACTTTTCTGTCCACAGAACCTCTTTCGATTTTTTAGAGAACCCTTTAGGCCAGTCCAAATTTTTCATCTGACAGATAACAAATGAGTTGCATGAAGAGAATAACCTAATAACTCTATTTTATAGTATAAGTAGTTACAAAGATAACTATTTTGCATAAACAGCAAAATACAATTAATACGATACTTCAGTTATTCACATAATCATAAAAACCCACAACTTGACAATTCATCAATCCGTTAAAAATTCCAACAGTATCTTATCGACACTTTCAATCATATTACCAGCTCTTCAATCTTAAATCCATATATCGATAGGGCGAATTCCGACTGACTGTGCCATGGCTCCAAAGACTCATGCAATAATTCCAAGCCATCCATCAGGGTAAGAGACAATAAGATGTCATTGAAAATGCATTATTCAGCTGCGAATTGCTTGGAGGCGACGTGTTATCATATCAGCGTGTGTCGTATCAGCGTGTGTCGTATCAGCGTGTGTCGTATCAGCGTGTGTCGTATCAGCGTGTGTCGTATCAGCGTGTGTCGTATCAGCGTGTGTCGTATCAGCGTGTGTCGTATCAGTGTGTGTCGTATAAGCGTGTGTCGCATCAGCATGTGTCGTATCAGCGTGTGTCGTATCAGCGTGTGTCGTATCAGCGTGTGTCATATCAGCACGTGTCGTATCAGCGTATGTCGTATCCGCGTGTGTCGTATCAGCGTGTGACGTATCAGCGTGTGCCGTATCAGCGTGTGTCGTATCAGCGTGTGTCGTATCAGCGTGTGTCGTATCAGCGTGTGTCGTATCAGCGTGTGTCGTATCAGTGTGTGTCGTATAAGCGTGTGTTGCATCAGCGTGTGTCGTATCAGCGTGTGTCGTATCAGCGTGTGTCGTATCAGCGTGTGTCGTATCAGCGTGTGTCGTATCAGCGTATGTCGTATCCGCGTGTGTCGTATCAGCGTGTGCTGTATCAGCGTGTGTCGTATCAGCGTGTGTCGTATCAGCGTATCAGCGTGTGTCGTATCAGCGTATGTCGTATCCGCGTGTGTCGTATCAGCATGTGCTGTATCAGCGTGTGTCGTATCAGCGTGTGTCGTATCAGTGTGTGTCGTATCAGCGTATGTCGTATCAGCGTGTGTCGTTTCAGCGTGTGTCGTATCAGCGTGTGTCGTATCAGCATGTGCTGTATCAGCGTGTGTCGTATCAGCGTGAGTCGTATCAGTGTGTGTCGTATCAGCGTATGTCGTATCAGCGTGTGTCGTTTCAGCGTGTGTCGTATCAGCGTATGTCGTATCAGCGTGTGTCGTATCAGCGTGTGTCGTATCAGCGTGTGTCGTATCAGCGTGTGTCGTATCAGCGTGTGTCGTATCAGCGTTTCGTATTCGTATTTTCGAAGCTAGGAATTTCAATCGAATTTCGGCTCGTTTCACACTTGCATTTCTTTTAACACAGCAGAAAAACACTCCTTAAAATGTGTTCATATTTGCCTTTTCAGTATTTATTTTTCCGCGTTGTTAAAAAACGCAAGTGTAAAGTTGACTTTAATCTTCGTCATTGGAGCTGCTATTAAATATGTAATTAAAATTAAAAAAATTATTAATTTTTTTTAAATTTAACTCTGTGTAGCATAGTTTGAGTGAAATTCCAATTAAATTAAAAGTTTATCAATAATTTTTAAATACTTGCGTACTTCCCGTTAAAAATATCAAGTTTTCAGTAGAATTAATGTTTATGTAACTTAACAAGTTAAATTTCCAATTTCCCTTTTAAATAAAAACATAAGAATTAAAAGATCATTTCAATATATTCCTGCTCGTATAACATTCGTCATATTAATATCCTGTATTCAATCCTAATTATAACCGTCGTTTTTCTTTTATTCATGCTGGATAAATAAACCATCATTCATTTACCTCTATATGTTTAAACAGTCTGTGTTTGTCCTATCATTTTTATTGGACGGATACCAAATAAACAAATATATAAATAAATAAACATACGACGGGTATTATTAGGATAGATTTTGTCTTCTATATGATCGAAAATGTGGAATCATTCGATTACTTGGAACTTACCCTATTCAGTTGTGGTTATCAAGGCAGTTGCACCCATTATCGCCCCGGTAATTAGTATTCTAATTAATAAAGCATTGTCAGAGGGTGTATTCCCGGATTTATTGAAGATAGCTAAAGTTATACCTTTGTACAAGGGTGGTGAAGCGACTGCTTTGAATAATTATAGACCCATATCAATATTGTCCATTTTCAGTAAGATTTTCGAAAAGGTTGTGCACTCTAGGCTGTATAGCTTTCTGGATTCTACCCAGGCATTGTACACTAATCAATATGGCTTTAGGAAAGGGGTTTCATCATCGAATGCCTTTGTTTTTCTATCTAATTATATTCACAGTGAACTTGACAATAATAATTATGTTTTCTCATTGTTCCTTGATTTTAAAAAGGCATTCGATTGTATAGACCACTCGATTTTGTTAGGGAAATTGTACAATTATGGGATTAGGGGTGTCACCTTAGACTTTTTTCGTAGCTACCTTAGAAATAGATACCAGTGTGTTTCAGTTAACGGTATGAAGTCTGACTACAAATTAGTAACTCATGGTGTACCTCAGGGATCAGTTCTAGGACCATTACTATTTTTGATATTTATAAATGATTTGCATGTTTCCAGTAATAGCTTCAAGTTTCTGTTATTTGCCGATGATACTACTATTTGTTATCCTTTTTCTCGGAACAAGTTACCATATGTTCACACTGTTATCAATGACGAATTGAAGCGAGTTAATGAATGGCTCCTTGCTAATAAAATTTGTTTAAATGTTGATAAGTCGAAATATCTAAAATTTTCACATCGTAAACGAGTAACTATTTCGCCAATTAGCATAGGCTTCAACGTCCTTCAATCTTGTTCATCTACTAAATTTTTGGGTGTATATTTAGACTCTAACCTTACTTTCAAGGATCATATTGACTATATTTCACATAAATTATCAAAGACAATAGGAGTAATGCATAAAGTAAAATCTTTTTTACCTGATTGAATATTAAAATCAATATATTATTCATTAATTTACCTCTACTTCATATATGGTATTGAACTGTTCGGCTCTACGACCAGAATTCATTTAAATGCTTTATATACAATACAAAAGAGTGCTATACGAGCTATAAATAGACTTCATTATCGAGATAGTACACATTTGTATTTTCACTCATGTAAAATTCTAAAATTTGACGATATTTGTAAATTAAAATCTTGTATCTACATGTATAAGAGCTTAGTGCATAATAATTATGATAGCCATTTCAGTTCATGCTTAGTTAGGCACAGAGATGTGCATCACCATAACACTAGATTTCAAGACAAATTTAACCTTCCTTTTTTCAAGAAAAAGAAGTTACAACAGAGTTTTATATATAGTACAATCAAATCCTGGAATTTATTACCAGATCAATTGAAGATGGCAAATTCATTAAATGTTTTCAAATTTACTCTTAAGAATCATCTAATAGATCTCTACGAAAACAATAACTAGTCTTTAACAAACAGTTTAGATATTCCATGAAATCCTTTCCATTTGTTTCAGTTTTATTCTTTCATTATACCATCCATTTTTTTTTAATTGAATTTGAATATAAAATAGATTCCTAAATTTCCTGTGAAATAATTTACCTTTAATCTTTCTTTATGTTTAGGTTGCCCTAGAACCACAATTATGTGGTTATGGGCTCTCAAATTAATATTCTTAATATTTTGTAACGGGTGAGTAATTTCCCGGCTCCTCTCTCGGACATTCTGTAAGGGTATTTGAGAAATAAATAAATAATATTAATTGAAAAAAAAAAAAAAAAAATCAATTAATGAAATCAAAGAAACCAAAACTAATATATCATTTAAATTATCTACAATTCCATATCAATCGCAGAAGAGATTCAGTTAAATAAAAATGCTCCATATTCAATTTTAGTTAATGATATTCATTAATTTCAATGTTGGCTGCTTTGTTTTCAATTGCATACATTAGACTGATTTAATTATAGGTATATATTGAATATTAATTACGACTAGAATCAAAAGGGAGCAGCTAATGCTCTTTCCGTACGTAATTCATTAAATTCTTCGGCATGAATATTTAATTGAATAATAACAGTATAGGGATGGCAATTGTTTATATTCCCAATGGTAATAACTAATAACCTTTGAAATTCATATAAATGAATATTAAAATGATATATCAAAATACAATGGATATATAAAAATGCAATTACGTATTCCTAATTAGTTCGTAATTGAATTACGGATTATATTATATGAGTGTTTAGATTTTACTTAACAGTATTGTAATATCATACAAATTTTGTATTAATTAGTAAATTGATGTAATTTGAAATATTTTAAAATGATAGTAAATTATGGTTGTCCCAAAGAAAATTAGAAGAATCGCACTTAATCTTCTAAGGCTCAGCCATAACTTTCTCTTTGGGTAACCTTTTTTAGATTTTTATTCCATTTAAACATAGGTTGCTTACTTTAGAACAGTTAATATTCTATTGTTCTAAATCATGATATATTAAAAAGAAGAATCATTCAAGCCAAAATAGAAGAAGTTACGTATTCCTGTACTTTTCCGTATTCCTGTACAGTTACGTATTCCTGTACAGTTACGTATTCTTGTACAGTTACGTATTTCTGTACAGTTCAGTATTCCTGTAAAATTACGTATTTCTATACAGTTACGTATTCCTTTACAGTTACATATTCCCGTACAGTTACGTATTCCTGTACAGTTACGTATTCCTGTACAGTTACGTATTCCTTTACAGTTACTTATTCCCGTATAGTAACGTATTCCTGTACAGTTACGTATTCCTGTACAGTTACGTTTTCTTGTACAGTTACGTATTTCTGTACAGTTACGTATTCCTGTACAGTTGCATATTCCTGTACAGTTCCGTATTCCTGTACAGTTCCGTATTCCTGCACAGTTACGTATTCATGTACAGTTACGTTTTACTGTAAAGTTACGTATTCCTGTACAGTTACGTATTCCTGTACAGTTACGTTTTACTGTACAGTTACGTATTCCTGTACAGCTACCTATTCCTATACAGTTACGTATTCCTGTACAGTTACGTATTCATGTACAATTACGTATTCCTGTACAGTTACGTATTCCTGTACAGTTACGTTTTCCTGTACAGTTACGTTTTTCTGTACAGTTACGTTTTCCTGTACAGTTACGTTTTTCTGTACAGTTACCTATTCCTGTACAGTTACGTTTTTCTGTACAGTTACCTATTCCTGTACAGTTACGTATTCCTGTACAGTTACGTTTTCCTATACAGTTACGTTTTCCTTTACAGTTACCTATTCCTGTACAGTTACGTTTTCCTTTACAGTTACCTATTCCTGTACAGTTACGTTTTCCTATACAGTTACGTTTTCCTTTACAGTTACCTATTCCTGTACAGTTACGTTTTCCTATACAGTTACGTTTTCCTTTACAGTTACCTATTCCTGTACAGTTACGTTTTCCTGTACAGTTACGTTTTCCTTTACAGTTACCTATTCCTTTACAGTTACGTTTTCCTGTACAGTTACGTTTTCCTATACAGTTACGTTTTCCTTTACAGTTACCTATTCCTGTACATAATATTCACTGGTGAATTTGTGAGCCAATCTGTTTATTCATAATATAAATGTTTAGACGATTTTAGTGAATATCTAAATATTGGCTCTAGGACAACTGGTACCCGGACAACTCGTACCCGGACAACTCGTACCCGGACAACTGGTATACAGGACAACTGGTATACAGGACAACTCGTACCCGGACAACTGGTACCCGATTTCCATAATTTCGTGTTAAATGTACCTAATTATAATAACTGAATAAAATACAAGTCCGATTTTCAAAATTTAGTTAAATGTACATAATTATGATAAAAATTAAAGGCATAAAAAATAACCAATTTTTTTATTGCAATGAAACATACATAAACTGACAATTCAAATGAGGATAAAATAAGAACTTTTATAGAGACTACAATATAGACTACATTACAAAATTCGTATGATCTCACTTCAAGAGTCTTCCATTTCATGATATATATTTTCAAACATAATACGCGAAAAATATATTAGAACCAATAGTGCTAATTTAATTAAATTAACCTCTTTTAATATACTTAAGGTAGCAAAGTTAAATATTAAGTAACCTAGCACAGCGAAAGATAAAATTAAAACTTTTATAGAGACTAAAATACAGACTACCTTACAAAATTCGTATGATCTCACTTCAAGAGTCTTCCATTTCATGACATATATTGAAACATAATACATGAAAAATATATTATTACTACCAACAATGTTAATTTGATTAAATTAACCTATTCAGGTACATTTAACTCGAAATTATGGAAATCCGGTACCAGTTGTCCGGGTACGAGTTGTCCTGTATACCAGTTGTCCTGTATACCAGTTGTTCTGTATACCAGTTGTCCGGGTACGAGTTGCCCGGGTACGAGTTGTCCAGGTACGAGTTGTCCGTGCACCCTAAATATTATAACTGTATTGCCCAAGTAGACAAGTGTTCTATCAAACTGCGAATATATTCATATTATAATTAACAAATGTGTTTAATGGCACAACAGTTCGACTAACAAAGTTACCTAACATGAACAGCTAAATACACATTCCTATAAGACTTATTTATTATTCCCTCATTGACAAGAACTGCCAAGGATTCAATTTGTAGGCCTTGCAGGCATTCGAATTCATTCCACTATGAATAGCCCACATAATAAGCACCAACACACGGAATTTATTATGAGGGACAGCCTTGTTCCCACTGAGACCTTTATTTTACCCACACATTATTAGTATAGCTCTGTTTGATTTAGAAATGCTGCCGCTAATGAATTTGGATGGTGAATTTCTTGGAGCGGAATGTTCTGGTCTAGATTGAAATAAATTTATCTGGATTTTCTTGGTATATTGTAATTTGAATAGTAATTTGTTTATCATAATAATTAATCTAAAAAGACACCCGCATGCCAAACTTAATTTTTTCTGGGTATGTATTTTTGTTTACTGTTTATTTGCAGTTTGTCATTAAATAACTGTTCAGGTCATAAAATTTAATTTCCAATTATATATTTAGAAAATAATATAAAAATAAATTACACATGAACTGAATTGATTAATTAAAAAAAATGAAATAATGAGAAAATTATATATTATACGATACGTTGAATACAAGTTGAAAGGATATTTTTCAGAAAAAAAAAATTATTGGCAGGGCCATAGAAAATAAGGATGGAATCTCTGTTCATCTTTATATACCCACCATAAATATCAGTCTCGGTAAATGATTGAAACTTCATTTATACAACAGTAAACTTCTATTTATTTATTTACAATGTAGGTCAAACATTAAATATATATTACAGCATCCCCCGATTTAGTTACCAAATCACGACTCAGTTTAATTACCAAACGGTAACTAAAGCGAGGAAAAGTAACAAGAAATTTAAAATTGTCACTCCTTGAATATATATCTCATTTTCTATGAGTTATGATGAAAGAAAATTTGTTTTTGAGTTTAGAGTAGTATATAAGCCGGTTCTAGGTAAATTCCCCCACGGAAAATTCCACCACGGAAAGTTCCACTAGGAAAGTTCCACCGCTGGTAAGTTCCACCACGGAATATTCCACCGCCGATAATTCCACCGCGGAAGAATCCACCGCATAATACACGATTCGATTTACAGAAGGTATATAATCTAATAAAACAGATTTAAATAAAAATTTGTTTTTTGGTGATATCCGAACAACATTTCATTAGTTAATAAGGGATAAATTTATAAGAATATGTTTTGTTAAGTGAAGGCCTAAAAGATAAGCTAAGGAGAACATACGAAATAATAGACATGTCAATCTATCTTTTAAATATGAATCAATTCAACAATAAAGTTCCTCTGCCCCAGTGACCAACAATTAAGATTCCGTTTGATTCTCTTTTAAACATATCATGATGAAATTGAAATTAAGGATTCTATTTTGTTTGTAATATAAATTTTATTTTATAAATATTATCTATCACCCTAGTTTTTAAATGTACCAATATATATTTCAATTTAAATCAGCGACGATAAAAGGTGTAATTAAAAAATAAATTTTACACGTACTGAAATAAAATGTTTAATTAGTATCGATAATTTTAATATAAAAAAAGAAAAATCACCAAGATGAACTCTCTGAAACTGTATAATAATCTCTATTGAAACTATTACAAAATAAAGTTAAAATATAATGCGTTACAATAAAATTTTGAACATAGGGTTAGGCAGGAAAATTGCGGTACATTAACCAGCTTCGACCTGAAACCACAGACGCAGGAATAAAAATCATAACTCCAAAACTCGCATAATATATACTAATCGTAACACGTATAGAGTTTTTTTTTTTTTTGATATGCAACATCTTAATATAAATTCGGTTCAGCAGATCTCTGATATAAATTAACTTAAAATAAAAATAGATACTAAAAACATTCTTGTCATATTGCTGCTTAATTTTAACCTTTTTAATAATGAAACCTAAGAAAAATTATTTAGTATCAAACATCAAAATCTGAACTTAGTTTTTCTGTTGATAGATTCAAGAAGCTAAATTTATCAGTGTTGCCACAGGTTGGTGTTCCAATACCAGCGTCATATTCTGTCACGATCAACCAGTTAAATATTTAATGCCTATATATGATGGCCGGATTATAAATAATTTTATATTTAAAAGGAAGATTTGTTCATTTATAATTTTTTAATTATCAATTACCTAGACTTAGAAATGTATTTTAAAATAAACTATTCATTTATATATATTTTTTTCAAAATGATGGAATCTTCCACTGTGGAATTTTCCACATCTTGCATCTAACGCCGGTGGAATCCTTCCGGTGGAACTTTCCGAGGGGGAACTTTCCGTGGTGGAATATACCGGTCACGATATAAGCCTATTATTAAATAGCGTTTAAAGTTTAAAGATGTTAACTTATTAAAGGTTTCAAAATCCAACCATAGCAATTATCTCTAAATCAGTATTGGTGAGTAATTAATAGATGCTTAGATTTCTATACTTATTGTGTTACATTGAACAAACAGAAATTTTATGCTCTATGAAATATTTTGGTAGAATGGTACTAAGTTTAAAGCTATTGGTACGTTCATCATTTTCGGACACGTCTGAAAAGAAAATATAAATACATAATTATTATTCAACTTCTATTCAAATTAGTATCATGAATACCAATTGAAATATAAGTTAAATAATGGTTATTATATAGATATCTTTACCTGTTCGAAAATATGGAACCGTGCGATAATACGGAACTAACCCTAAAAAAGGACAAGTTGAATTTCTGAACCAATTGCTTCTAATAACTCATCTGGATTATAATTTTGATGTTTTTGATAGTTACTGTAAAATAATTACAAAGAATTGTCTCCGTTTTCTGTATCTACGAACGATACTTTTTTTCGAGACATAACTCGAAATAAGTACCACTTTTACTAGAATTAAAGTGAGGCCAACATGTATATGATGAATACTTGTTTACACAGAGAAAATTAAAATAATCCTTAATTTCAAGACGCACATCTCTTTGCAATTACCTTAAATAAAACATATGATACATAAATAACAATGCTTATAATCAACCTCCAAACCTTTTAAATTACAATTCAGAGTTCCACGTAAAAACACCCCAACTGAATTGCATCTTGTAGTTATTTTGTGCAATCGAATCACAAGGAAAGACTTGGCTAATATTGCTATTCAGTTCAGAGAGTCTCATTAAATGTTATCACTTTTTTATTCCCGAGTAGAATGCTCCCTTTGCCTGTATTGTACATTCTGCATAATGAACTGAAGAGAAAATGAGACTTGGTAGCTACTACCTACAATACTCTATTGTGCGGATTGCAGTGGAACGTATTCGTAGGCGCAGTGTGACAATGAATAATTAGTCGACTGCTTATTATTATTCATAAAACAAAATTAAGTAGTGTTTAAAAAGTAATTAATTATTGTTGTAAAAATATATACTTATAGGCCAATAATCACTCACTCAAACATATAATTATTTAATTTTTGATTGAATTAACAATCTTAAGTTAAAATGTGCAATTACCAATTTAAAATCTTGAACCGTAGTATGAAATTGAAAATCAAATTCATCGAGTGAAAATAAAATCATGTTAATTAATTTTCTCAATATTGAATCCTGTATAAAATGTTCTAAATGAATTTATTTAATTTCATTACTTCGATAACCTCTTCTTCTACTCTGGTATTAAAGGTCTACGAGCGATATGGTATCGTTAAAATTTTGTTCGCCTGTTCCATTTGCGTTCATTTCTAACAAAGTAGTGTCATATATTGTGTCCACTAAGCTAAAATGGCTCAAAAGAAAAGAGAGAAAGAGAAGGTCCTCCTGTTCGAAAATGGCTTGGATTCAAGTGTCGAAGCCTCTAATACGCAGATATCTGACAGAGTAAGCGGCTCGGCAATATGAAGTGCAGCTCAATTCCCTATCTGTCTTGCAGATAATTCATGTAGATGAGACATTCAGGCCTATAAAATCAGTTTGAACAGTGACTACGGTGAAAGATTGGTGTGTGGGGAAGACATCAAGGGCGTTTGTTGTCGGAAAGATAGCATGGCTATCGAAATATAGGCTACATAGATTGCCTGACTATTGAAATATAGGTTACAAAGATTGCCTGGCTATCGAAATATAGGCTACAAAGATTGCCTGGCTATTGAAATATAGGCTACAAATATTGCCTGGCTATTGAAATATAGGCTACAAAGATTGCCTGGCTATTGAAATATAGGCTACAAAGATTGCCTGACTATCGAAATATAGGCTACATAGATTGCCTGGCTATTGAAATATAGGCTACAAAGATTGCCTGGCTATTGAAATATAGGCTACAAAGATTGCCTGGCTATTGAAATATAGGCTACAAAGATTGCCTGACTATCGAAATATAGGCTACATAGATTGCCTGGCTATTGAAATATAGGCTACAAAGATTGTCTGGCTATCGAAATATAGGCTACAAAGATTGCCTGGCTATTGAAATATAGGCTACATAGATTGCCTGGCTATTGAAATATAGGCTACAAAGATTGCCTGACTATCGAAATATAGGCTACATAGATTGCTTGGCTATTGAAATATAGGCTACAAAGATTGCCTGGCTATTGAAATATAGGCTACAAAGATTGCCTGGCTATTGAAATATAGGCTACATAGATTGCCTGGCTATTGAAATATAGGCTACATAGATTGCCTGACTATCGAAATATAGGCTACATAGATTGCCTGGCTATCGAAATATAGGCTACATAGATTGCCTGGCTATCGAAATATAGGCTACATAGATTGCCTGGCTATCGAAATATAGGCTACATAGATTGCCTGGCTATCGAAATATAGGCTACAAAGATTGCCTGGTTAACGAAATATAGGCTACAAAGATTGCCTGGCTATCGAAATATAGGCTACAAAGATATAGGCTACAAAGATTGCCTGACTATCGAAATATAGGCTACAAAGATTGCCTGACTATCGAAATATAGGCTACAAAGATTGCCTGGCTATCGAAATATAGGCTACAAAGATTGCCTGGCTATCGAAATATAGGCTACATAGATTGCCTGGCTATCGAAATATAGGCTACAAAGATTGCCTGACTATCGAAATATAGGCTACAAAGATTGCCTGGCTATTGAAATATAGGCTACATAGATTGCCTGACTATCGAAATATAGGCTACAAAGATTGCCTGGCTATTGAAATATAGGCTACAAAGATTGCCTGACTATCGAAATATAGGCTACAAAGATTGCCTGACTATCGAAATAGAGGCTACAAAGATTGCCTGGCTATTGAAATATAGGCTACATAGATTGCCTGACTATCGAAATATAGGCTACATAGATTGCCTGACTATCTAAATATGGGCTACAAAGATTGCCTGGCTACTGAAATATAGGCTACATAGATTGCCTGGCTATTGAAATATAGGCTACAAAGATTGCCTGACTATCGAAATATAGGCTACATAGATTGCCTGGCTATTGAAATATAGGCTACAAAGATTGCCTGGCTATCGAAATATAGGCTACAAAGATTGACTGGCTATTGAAATATAGGCTACATAGATTGCCTGGCTATTGAAATATAGGCTACAAAGATTGACTGGCTATTGAAATATAGGCTACATAGATTGCCTGGCTATTGAAATATAGGCTACAAAGATTGCCTGGCTATTGAAATAAAGGCTACATAGATTGCCTGGCTATTGAAATATAGGCTACATAGATTGCCTGGCTATTGAAATATAGGCTACAAAGATTGCCTGGCTATCGAAATATAGGCTACAAAGATTGACTGGCTATTGAAATATAGGCTACATAGATTGCCTGGCTATTGAAATATAGGCTACAAAGATTGCCTGGCTATTGAAATATAGGCTACATAGATTGCCTGGCTATTGAAATATAGGCTACATAGATTGCCTGGCTATTGAAATATAGGCTACAAAGATTGCCTGGCTATTGAAATATAGGCTACAAAGATTGACTGGCTATTGAAATATAGGCTACATAGATTGCCTGGCTATCGAAATATAGGCTACATAGATTGCCTGGCTATCGAAATATAGGCTACATAGATTGCCTGGCTATCGAAATATAGGCTACATAGATTGCCTGGCTATCGAAATATAGGCTACATAGATTGCCTGGCTATCGAAATATAGGCTACAAAGATTGCCTGGTTAGCGAAATATAGGCTACAAAGATTGCCTGGCTATCGAAATATAGGCTACAAAGATTGCCTGGCTATCGAAATATAGGCTACAAAGATTGCCTGGCTATCGAAATATAGGCTACAAAGATTGCCTGGCTATTGAAATATAGGCTACATAGATTGCCTGACTATCGAACTATAGGCTACATAGATTGCCTGGCTATTGAAATATAGGCTACAAAGATTGCCTGGCTATTGAAATATAGGCTACAAAGATTGCCTGACTATCGAAATATAGGCTACATAGATTGCCTGGCTATTGAAATATAGGCTGCAAAGATTGCCTGGCTATTGAAATATAGGCTACAAAGATTGCCTGACTATCGAAATATAGGCTACAAAGATTGCCTGGCTATCGAAATATTGGCTACAAAGATTGCCTGGCTATCGAAATATAGGCTACAAAGATTGCCTGGCTATCGAAATATAGGCTAGAATGATTGCCTGACTATTGAAATATAGGCTACAAAGATTGCCTGGCTATTGAAATATAGGCTACAAAGATTGCCTGGCTATTGAAATATAGGCTACAAAGATTGCCTGGCTATTGAAATATAGGCTACAAAGATTGCCTGGCTATCGAAATATAGGCTACAAAGATTGCCTGGCTATCGAAATATAGGCTACAAAGATTGCCTGGCTATCGAAATATAGGCTACAAAGATTGCCTGGCTATTGAAATATAGGTTACAAAGATTGCCTGGCTATCGAAATATAGGCTACATAGATTGCCTGGCTATCGAAATATAGGCTACAAAGATTGCCTGGCTATCGAAATATAGGCTACAAAGATTGCCTGGCTATCGAAATATAGGCTACAAAGATTGCCTGGCTATCGAAATATAGGCTACAAAGATTGCCTGGCTATTGAAATATAGGCTACAATGATTGCCTTACTATTGAAATATAGGCTACAAAGATTGCCTGGCTATTGAAATATAGGCTACAAATATTGCCTGGCTATCGAAATATAGGCTACAAAGATTGCCTGGCTATCGAAATATAGGCTACAAAGATTGCCTGGCTATTGAAATATAGGCTACAAAGATTGCCTGGCTATCGAAATATAGGCTACAAAGATTGCCTGGCTATCGAAATATAGGCTACAAAGATTGCCTGGCTATCGAAATATAGGCTACAAAGATTGCCTGGCTATTGAAATATAGGTTACAAAGATTGCCTGGCTATCGAAATATAGGCTACATAGATTGCCTGGCTATCGAAATATAGGCTACAAAGATTGCCTGGCTATCGAAATATAGGCTACAAAGATTGCCTGACTATCGAAATATAGGCTACATAGATTGCCTGGCTATTGAAATATAGGCTACATAGATTGCCTGGCTATCGAAATATAGACAACAATGATTGCCTAGCTATCGAAATATAGGCAACAAAGATTGCCTGGCTATCGAAATATAGGTTACAAAGATTGCCTGGCTATCGAAATATAGGTTACAAAGATTGCCTGGCTATCGAAATATAGGCTACAAAGATTGCCTGGCTATCGAAATATAGGCAACAAAGATTGCCTGGCTATCGAAATATAGGTTACAAAGATTGCCTGGCTATCGAAATATAGGTTACAAAGATTGCCTGGCTATCGAAATATAGGTTACAAAGATTGCCTGGCTATCGAAATATAGGCAACAAAGATTGCCTGGCTATCGAAATATAGGCTACAAAGATTGCCTGGCTACTGAAATATAGGCTACATAGATTGCCTGGCTATCGAAATATAGGCTACAAAGATTGCCTGGCTATCGAAATATAGGCTACAAAGATTGCCTGGCTATCGAAATATAGGCAACAAAGATTGCCTGGCTATCGAAATATAGGCTACAAAGATTGCATGGCTATTGAAATATAGGCTACATAGATTGCCTGGCTATCGAAATATAGGCTACAAAGATTGCCTGGCTATCGAAATATAGGCTACAAAGATTGCCTGGCTATCGAAATATAGGCTACAAAGATTGCCTGGCTATCGAAATATAGGCAACAAAGATTGCCTGGCAATCGAAATATAGGCTACAAAGATTGCCTGGCTATCGAAATATAGGCAACAAAGATTGCCTGGCTATCGAAATATAGGCTACAAAGATTGCCTGGTTATTGAAATATAGGCAACAAAGATTGCCTGGCTATCGAAATATAGGCAACAAAGATTGCCTGGCTATCGAAATATAGGCAACAAAGATTGCCTGGCTATCGAAATATAGGCAACAAAGATTGCCTGGCTATCGAAATATAGGTTACAAAGATTGCCTGGTTATTGAAATATAGGCAACAAAGATTGCCTGGCTATCGAAATATAGGCAACAAAGATTGCCTGGCTATTGAAATATAGGCTACATAGATTGCCTGGCTATCGAAATATAGGCAACAATGATTGCCTAGCTATCGAAATATAGGCAACAAAGATTGCCTGGCTATCGAAATATAGGTTACAAAGATTGCCTGGCTATCGAAATATAGGTTACAAAGATTGCCTGGCTATCGAAATATAGGCTACAAAGATTGCCTGGCTATCGAAATATAGGCAACAAAGATTGCCTGGCTATCGAAATATAGGTTACAAAGATTGCCTGGCTATCGAAATATAGGTTACAAAGATTGCCTGGCTATCGAAATATAGGCTACAAAGATTGCCTGGCTATCGAAATATAGGCAACAAAGATTGCCTGGCTATCGAAATCTAGGCTACAAAGATTGCCTGGCTATTTAAATATAGGTTACATAGATTGCCTGGCTATCGAAATATAGGCTACAAAGATTGCCTGGCTATCGAAATATAGGCTACAAAGATTGCCTGGCTATCGAAATATAGGCAACAAAGATTGCCTGGCTATCGAAATATAGGCTACAAAGATTGCCCGGCTATTGAAATATAGGCTACATAGATTGCCTGGCTATCGAAATATAGGCTACAAAGATTGCCTGGCTATCGAAATATAGGCTACAAAGATTGCCTGGCTATCGAAATATAGGCTACAAAGATTGCCTGGCTATCGAAATATAGGCAACAAAGATTGTCTGGCAATCGAAATATAGGCTACAAAGATTGCCTGGCTATCGAAATATAGGCAACAAAGATTGCCTGGCTATCGAAATATAGGCTACAAAGATTGCCTGGTTATTGAAATATAGGCAACAAAGATTGCCTGGCTATCGAAATATAGGCAACAAAGATTGCCTGGCTATCGAAATATAGGCAACAAAGATTGCCTGGCTATCGAAATATAGGCTACAAAGATTGCCTGGTTATTGAAATATAGGCAACAAAGATTGCCTGGCTATCGAAATATAGGCAACAAAGATAGCCTGGCTATCGAAATATAGGTTACAAAGATTGCCTGGTTATTGAAATATAGGCTACAAAGATTGCCTGGCTATCGAAATATAGGCTACAAAGATTGCCTGGTTAGCGAAATATAGGCTACAAAGATTGCCTGGCTATCAAAATATAGGCTACAAAGATTGCCTGGCTATCGAAATATAGGCTACAAAGATTGCCTGGCTATCGAAATATAGGCTACAAAGATTGCCTGACTATCGAAATATAGGCTACAAAGATTGCCTGGTTAGCGAAATATAGGCTACAAAGATTGCCTGGCTATCGAAATATAGGCTACAAAGATTGCCTGGCTATCGAAATATAGGCTACAAAGATTGCCTGGCTATCGAAATATAGGCTACAAAGATTGCCTGGCTGTCGAAATATAGGCTACAAAGATTGCCTGGCTATCGAAATATAGGCTACAAAGATTGCCTGACTCTCGATATATAGGCTACAAAGATTGCCTGACTATCGAAATATTGGCTACAAAGATGCCTGGCTATCGAAATATAGGCTACAAAGATTGCCTGGCTATCGAAATATAGGCTACAAAGATTGCCTGGCTATCGAAATATAGGCTACAAAGATTGCCTGGCTATCGAAATATAGGCTACAAAGATTGCCTGGCTATTTAAATATAGGCTACATAGATTGCCTGACTATCGAAATATAGGCTACATAGATTGCCTGGCTATTGAAATATAGGCTACAAAGATTGCCTGGCTATTGAAATATAGGCTACAAAGATTGCCTGACTATCGAAATATAGGCTACATAGATTGCCTGGCTATTGGAATATAGGCTACAAAGATTGCCTGGCTATTGAAATATAGGCTACAAAGATTGCCTGACTATCGAAATATAGGCTACAAAGATTGCCTGGCTATCGAAATATTGGCTACAAAGATTGCCTGGCTATCGAAATATAGGCTACAAAGATTGCCTGGCTATCGAAATATAGGCTACAAAGATTGCCTGACTATTGAAATATAGGCTACAAAGATTGCCTGGCTATTGAAATATAGTTTACAAAGATTGCCTGGCTATTGAAATATAGGCTACAAAGATTGCCTGGCTATTGAAATGTAGGCTACAAAGATTGCCTGGCTATCGAAATATAGGCTACAAAGATTGCCTGGCTATCGAAATATAGGCTACAAAGATTGCCTGACTATCGAAATATAGGCTACAAAGATTGCCTGGCTATCGAAATATAGGCTACAAAGATTGCCTAGCTATCGAAATATAGGCTACAAAGATTGCCTGGCTATCGAAATATAGGCTACAAAGATTGCCTGGCTATCGAAATATAGGCTACAAAGATTGCCTGACTATCGAAATATAGGCTACAAAGATTGCCTGGCTATCGAAATATAGGCTACAAAGATTGCCTGGCTATTGAAATATAGGCTACAAAGATTGCCTGGCTATTGAAATATAGGCTACATAGATTGCCTTGCTATCGAAATATAGGCTACAAAGATTGCCTGGCTATCGAAATATAGGCTACAAAGATTGCCTGGCTATCGAAATATAGGCTACAAAGATTGCCTGGCTATTGAAATATAGGCTACAAAGATTGCCTGGCTATTGAAATATAGGCTACAAAGATTGCCTGGCTATCGAAATATAGGCTACAAAGATTGCCTGGCTATCGAAATATAGGCTACAAAGATTGCCTGGCTATTGAAATATAGGCTACAAAGATTGCCTGGCTATCGAAATATAGGCT